>APFE031063368.1:269826-294755 GCA_000404065.3 Pinus taeda
CCTATATACCATGGAGATTCGCCCATTTATTATACATGTAAATTTAGGGGGGGTTCTTAAAATTTTCCCTGATTCCATTTCTACTATCCAATGCTTCTAGAAGTCCTTCTCCAAAGTGATCCCTTAACTATCTTGAAGGAAAGTTATTACTTGATTGCAACCCACAGATTACAATTTGATTAGGAGAAAGGGACGAGAAAGCTTCATATTCTTTAATATATTCCACAAGTTAAAAGAATATCGAACGACTGCCTTTCTATTTAATTGATATGAAAATCAATCGAGCATTTGTTAGGATTTTGAGACATTTTTCAATGTTTTTTTTTTTCTTCTGAAAGTTATGTTCTCAATTAAAGAAATTAAAGAAAATGTGAAAATTATGCAATGGAATGATTTTCTATTTTAGTTCCTAAGAATGCCTTGCTAATGTGAAGGGCTTGGTATTTTCTTGACTCAGGATTAGTCGCATTTGACTTCCTAACATTTCTTTTAATTTCATTTTTTTTGTGTTTATATTGCTATCCTTGAAGTTGGTGATCTACTATGTGTGTAATAGGAAGTATTAACTACTAATCACTCTCAAAGGTGAAATTGATGGATAAATAACTTTAAATGTCCCTACTTGACACTTTAGTATTACATGATCATGCAAAGAAATTATAAATCAATATTAAAAGGAAGATGATTAACATGCAGTGTTTCTTGGCTTGTCATATAATTATTGCATTTTGGCCCTCAATAATATATTTGAGGCTACTTTTTGGTTGTTATTTGTGGAGATTCCCTTTGGCTCAGAAAAACATCGAGGATAAATTTCCATTGCATTGGCATTGGACATCATCAAAGAGGAATCCACCAAAAGAAGTAGAGGACATGGGAGCAATTGGTACAATGAGCGGATAACCACTAGAGAAACACCGAGGCACCATAATTTCTTGTGTATTTAGATTCACTCGAAATTAACTGGTCACAAAAATTACCTTTTTTCTAAATATTTCTATGTATAGATAAATACTAAAAGCACAATTTCAGACTAACTATTCAAACTAATAATTATCTGATAGTCATAATTTATAATTAAATAGTATAATATGATTAATATTATAGGACAAAACTATAGGGTCTGATTGTGAGGGGGATTGTGACAATATATGTACACTTCTCATTGTGTTAGACAATCATCTCTCAGAGTGTGATATCCATCCAATGAAATGTACTCCCAGAGGCCATTGTGAGATTGAAATTTTTTCTTTCAGTGGACAAGTGGTGATATATTTTCTTAGGCCTTAGTGTTCTACTTCACTAAGGTTTTGAGACTACTCACAGCTAGCACCTTCATTCAACCAAGTGAGGTACTCATCTTGGAAAGTTGAATCATTTTGTCTCCACAATCCAATATGATGTTGGATAAATCTCATGATACTAAAAACATAGGTCATAATAGTGAGGAACTTTTACTATGGGAAAAAGAATATCCAAATTTAAGGAACATGACTCTTTTAGAACAAGTAATAAGGATATATTTTACATTGATCTTTTTTTTTCCATTTGTTTTCACAAGTATCTATTGCCTTATATTTTTAACATGTAACTTAGTTGGTATGATTGTGCTTAACGTTTTGTTGAAGGTTGAATACTAACTTCCTAAGGTGTTAGTTTCTATGGTGACTTTTTATTTGCTTTGTTTATACAAGTCATCTAGCCACATAGTGGCCACTATCGAATGGTGAGGTATATTTCGTATAAATATTTTATAGTATACTTTATTTATATTCAATTATTCATTGTCTTTCATGTCTTATACTGTGAATTGTATCTTATTTCATTTTCAGGAGAGGAACTCAATATTGATGGTAAGAAGCAGCAATTGAAGAAAGAGGAGAACAATAAAACTGGAGCGACAAATGCAAAATGAGAGAGAGAAGAATATGTCTAGTGATACCCTTAGATCCAATATCTTGCATAAGACACACTCATAGAGATTGATGTTCAAGCCTTTAGAGTTGGTGAATTCACTTACAATGCTTTGGCAACAGAGTGATAATGTTATGAAATGATGAAACAATATTTCATGTGTAAATTGTAGTCCAACCAATATTAAGTTGGAAACTCATATCGTAATACTTAATATTTTATATAATAAATTTATATGGTTGAAATTATTTTTATTTGCACTTGATATTATTTAGCCTTGTAATTAACATATGTAACTTTGCATATCATATTAGATAAACATGCACATTTTATGGCATTTTTTAAAAATTTAGTCACAAAATCATACTAATTAAATTTATGTTGATTAATAATGAACACATAAAATCAATCTTAAAACTACTTAGTAGTTTATATTAATTAATGATGAACACGAATAAAATGAATATATGACTAAATTAGTCGTTTATAATGATTATGAATGAAATTAAATGAAATGAATAGAAACTACTAAATCAGTCATTTATATAATGAATATGAAAATAGCAAAAAAGATAAATGACTACTGCAAATGATAATTTTTTAATTAAAATGATGACTAATTTTTGCATATATATGACTATTAGTAGCTAATTTATAATATCTTATAACACAACTAAAATTTAGTCATATTTCTCTGGTCGTTAATTGATTTTAAATGATGACTAAAATTTGCATATATATGACTATTAGTAGCTAATTTATAGTATCTTATAACACGACCAATATTTTGGTCATTAATTGGTTTTCTCGAGGATTCATATAATAATATATTTTGTTGTATATTTGGTCATTAATTGCGACAATTAATGACTAAACCAATTAAAAATTAATGACCAAATTTATGACTAAATATACTACTAGATGGTAAAATTGAGGAAACCAATTAATGACTAAGCTAAAAATGACTAAAATTTGGTCGCATTATAAGATACTGTAAATTAACTACTATTGGTCACCGACTGAAAAATGGTTGTTTATATGCAAATTTTAGTAGTTTCTTAGTAACTAATTAGTCATTTTGTACTAGTGCAATTAATATTTATTTTTCTCATCAACCATTTATAGGGTTAAATTCAACTTCTAACAATATTATAATATAGAATTTGTATGAAATATAAATCAGCAATGACACAGGATAATAAATGGTGTAGAAAGTTATCTTGTACATCTCATTCACTTTCAGTTGTTTACATGTTGCTTCTACAATATTTTTGTAGATTTCATATTACTATGGAAGTTGCTACAACAATTCCTGTGGAAGAAGAGATAATCTCTCATGGTTCTAGCGACAAAAAAAGTTTCCAGGGAAGTTACTATAAAAGAAGTACTTCACCATAGAAGTTATAATAACATACCATATTTGTTACAAAAAGTTTGTGGTGATTTTTCATCATGCCAACTATCACATGCACTATGAAGGCTTGAGAACACTTCCATCATGGTAATTGACAAAGCGATACATTGTGGAAAGTTTGTAGATTGTGGAGTTACCATATTGTTAAGGATTAATTCAATTGTATAGAGTCCAAATAGATAACTCAGGTGGCTACAAGGATGATATTTGGCCTCCAACCACATTAGCAAAAGAAGAGGGATCAATTGCGATGAATACAAATTGATTAGATGATAAAATTAATAGTTTATACCAATCACAATCTTTAGTTTGTGTATATATTATATACCTGTGAATCAGCGAAATATATTTGACCTATGAATAAATATTCATTAAATGGTTATGGTGGTGGAGAGATGCACTAGTCATTATTTTCATATAAGTCTAGGTCTTAATCCTTGAAATGGTATTTTGTGAGAATCTTTTGGGTTATGAATTTTAGCCATTTCAAGTGAGGTTTTAGTGGTGTTAATAAAATAGGACCGAGAAATGGTAAAAACCCATATGATCTTGGTCTTTATTTCATAAAAGAAACTAGAGATTGTAGATGTATCTCTTCTTTTGTTGTTGTTGTGTTTTAAACAATTGCATGTTGTGTGTGGTAGAAATCCATATTTCCTTGTATATTGAGAATTTAGATATGTGTTATGTATTTATTATTATTCAATTACATTTTACACCATGGTTGTCATTCTATTTAAATTCTCAAGTTGTTTATGTTATAGCAATAGAGAGATTTTTCACTCTATGTCTGATATCGTAGGTAGAGCTTGCGATGGGAAGGACCAAATATGTATTGGTGTCATATTTAGTAATCAATGCATATTAGTGATGTGGGGAGTTCAAAAGAGGATATCTTAAAATAGAGTCCTAGTGATGGCCCACATAAAGAAAAAGGTCATGGATGACCTAAGAGACCAAAAGGTATAGAAGACATGAAAGACCTTGAAACATTGGTGAGGAAAATGATGGTTAGAATGGATTCCATGGAAGCATCCCAAAGGAGAGGTATTTAACATTTGGTGTGGAACATTAGTGATGACGAAGCATAATCAATGATTATAAGGGAAGAACTAGAAAAAAATAGAAAGATGGAAGAAAGAATGATAAGGGAATAAATGGTATTGGAGGTACACCTAAACATTGATATTCTTGCCTATCTGATATGTTTAAATCTCAAGGAATCGATACTATAGATATGAGAAATGAAAAAATCCTTGAATATGGGCGGATTAAATTCCTTAGGAGGGTTTAATTTTTGAGTGACTGTGGTGGGATACATTGCAATAGAATAAAGAAAGTGGTGGTAAAAACGAAATTAAAACCTAGGATAAGATGGTGTCAAAGTTGAAGAATATTTTTTTCCTATGGATTATAATTTAAATTTATTGAGAAGATTGCATGATTTGAAGAAATTGAAGATGTTAGTAAAGGATTCAAGGGAGGAATTTTATAGGATTTCTATAAGGTTATGGTAGAATTAGGAAATTTTAGAGTTTGTTTCCAAGCATGTGAATGATTAAAGTTATTCTATTCAAAATGAGTTAATGTTTTGAATTTCCATTTAGTGGCATAGGCTTTCCAAGAAGGGAAAATTTTAAGGATGGAAAATTATCTTGAAGTTTAAAACATTGGTGAATATCACTAGTCCCTAATATGAAAACTCTAGAATATTTATTGATATATTTGTAAAATTATTCAAATTTATAATGATTTTATCTATAATGTTTATATAATATTGGCGAATTTTAAAGTAAAATAATTTTATATTGTAAAATTTGGGGGAATCATTTTTATAAAAAATGGAAATTAGCGAACCATTTTTGTGGAAATATCATGGAAAATTAGCCCACTTGCGAATATTAGCCCCTAAAATTTTCCATGTTTCCAAGTAGCTTTGAGGATCAAGGAGAAATATTTTAGGAAACAATGGGCTATGACATAAGGTATAGGATATGGAAGAGAACAATAGAAAGAAAAATAAGTGGAAGAAGGTGAAAGCAACTCGAGGACTATGTCAATGCAACTCTAGAAGTAGAGGAAGAAAATTCGAAGTCATTTACTTCATATGTGGAATGTAAGGACATATGCCATTTCAACACTTAAAAAATTTGAAGGATGGAAGAACAAAATAGGAGAGAAATCATATAATGAATTAGACCCAACAATGATAGGAAGTGAGGGTGGAGCAGGGATAAAAATCGATGATGAAAAAATTATTATTGCAACATGTTGTAGATACTAGAACACTCTCCAAAATTTTGCCCATGCTTTGATTTTGGAGCCTCCCTTCTTTCCTTAGGAGCTTGTCATTCACTCTTGTAAATTATTTGTGCAATCTTAATTACTTATCTTTCATGCAATGCTTATGATGTGTTTTTTTTATGCCGGTTTCACACCTTTCAAACACAACCTATCTCTTAACTTGACTTTACAACATTATCGGTCTTAATTTTCTCCAGAAACTACACAATCATGGAAGGTAGGCCATCCTTGAGGATTTGAATTGTGCAATCCAGACAAGTAGGCCATCCTTGAGCTTAGAAGCTGTGCAATTCTAGGAGACAGCCTAGCCATGGGCTCAGAAATTCCGCAAAGATTCCCTAAGCTTAGAAACTGTGCAATTCACTGAGTCGAGGAGTTGCCCTGTCCCTTGTGATTTGGAATTGTGAAGTCATTCTTGGCAGTGTGAATGTTCGGTTTCCCAAAAAAGAAAAAAGAAAAAGGAAAAAAGAAATCCTTAGAAAATAGGGAATGAATAATTAGTTTCCCAAAGGATGACACAAGTTGTTATTTTTGGACTTTCTGCCAAGTGTCACTTTTTCCTTGATTTTAAGCATGTGCATCATAAACCCTAACCATCCTAGATCTATATAATGGATGCCCTTAGATCTCATGCGTACATTTTATCTTGGAAATATAGCCTTCCCAAGGAGATAAAGGAACCTTCACTGGAGTTTGTGATGCTTTTATGGGTGAGTTTTTCTTTTGTCATTTTTTTTTTCACTTTTTCCTATCGCTTTTTGTCGTTTCACTTCTGTGAGTATTTTTTTCTTTATTGTTGGCATTTTAACTTATATTAGCTATTACAAGTGTTGTTTCAGTCTGTCGTTGGCCTTTTACAAGTGTCGCATCAACTTTCTTGTTTCCCATCAGTGGTCGTTGTTTCGACAACCCCCTATGTATGTTTTATTTTCCTTTTGCATATTGACCTTATACATTTAATATTCATTGATATATCTTTCCTTATTCATCTCTACACTCTTACTTTCACTATCACTCATATCTTCTCTTCACTTTGCCAACAATTTCATTGCTCAAATGGGCATTGCACAAGTCCAATGCTCAAGCCTCATGCTTAGACTCTGAGATAGTGCAATGCACAGTGTCTGGCTTTCCCAACTCTGCATTGCGTAGTTCTAGGGCTCAAGCCTCACCCTTGGCCACTGAGACTACACAATGTGCAATCTCTCCCTTAGTCTTCCCAGGATGAGACTATGCATTGCGTTTTGTCAAGCCTCAAGTTGCTCCCCTGGCTATTAAGATTGGACAATGCATAATTCTTGAAGGCAGTCCCTTCCCCTAAGTAAGGAATTGCAAAAATTTTCCCCTCAACCTTGTGGTTGCTACCCTGGTCTTGCACTGTGAGTCATTTTACTGAAGCTAATTCATGTTTTCCATGAGTGCATTTTCCTCCTACAGGTATTGCAGTTACTGAAAACTTCTCTTGATCAGTCACTATTATCATGGCCCTTAAGAGATATGCCTCAAAGGACACTACAGAAAGAAGCACTAGGGAGGTAGTTGAGAGTAATCTAGTGAACTTGTGAGTTTTCTCAGATACTCAATTGTTTATAGAGAAAGAGTTAGACATCACATGGCACAAAGTGAATGAGGCATTCTTAGCAAGAAGCTTCAAAGAAAATGTTGAAGACTAACAGGTGTATGTCAATGTCGAAAGGTAAGGGTTACATAAGATTGCATGCAGCGACCCAACTTTCCCATGTGCAGATATTGTCAGCTAGATAATTTCTCACACAGATTCCAAGATCGTGACTCTTAGTAGTGCCAATGAACAAAGGCTTTCCTCTTTTTTGGAACCAGATTACCATCTCACATACCATTTACCGGAGCTAGAATCGCTCATGGATTCTTACTTCTATGCAGCCACCAACTACTTGAGCACAAAGGGGGTTGTCAAAGGTTGGGTGAAATATCCAACAAAGTTTTGTCAGACACCCACCAACACCTACAAGACAAAATATATCTGTAAGGATTATCAATACTTCATATTTCTATGTTGCAGGATCTATGGTCAGTAGAGTATTGAGACCTTCCCTGAAGGGTGTAATTTTTTGATGAATCATACTGTGAATGAAGGAAAACCATTCAAGTGGTCAGACTTGTTGGATCAACAACTGAAGATCCATGTAGCTAATGCCCAGAATCCTCTTAAGGTCAAGCAAGCCAAATTATACATGTCTACCTACCTACTTGATGCAATATGCGCTCACAATTCATTTCTTGGCATGAATTGGACCTGGTCACCAAGACAGCCTACTGTGCACATTTACTGCAAGCTACTTTCAGAGAGAAACCACAAAGGAGTAATAGAAAATCTGACTTATCACTTCCTCATTCCATTGTACAAATTAATCTTTGAGGAAGAACCACCTTGCATGTCATGTGGGGCAATGGAAGCAATGTCAGAAATAGCAGATTGGTTTACCTCACCAGATGACACTTTCCTTAGAGTGTTTTTTAGATAGAAGTCTCCACATATTCTATGAAGGTATGCCACTGATAATTTAGTCATGCAAGAAGTTTCTTACCATATTTCCATAGGGTTATCAAGAGTTTTGCATAGGAAGAAGAAAGCACCTTGGATTTCTCTTCCTTTGCAAATCAGATTGTATGAAATCAAGAATCTAAAAGTTGTAGACACTAAAGGCAACGAGTTAGAGAAATTCACATTTGGTCATCTAGACTTCATTCCATACAATCCTAGCATTTTTAGTAAATACCACTGTGCAAGGACTCATTTTCAATGGCCAAAAGGGACATTTCACAGGCCGAAGGAGGAAGAGATGAAGAATTTTTATAATGCCTCCAAGTCCCATGAACAAGTCATCTTTTCAAGAACATCACAGGTTACTCTGCAAAAGGATGTCACTCCAAAGAAAGTTCTAGCAGAATGGCACAACCCAGTGCGTGAAAAAGGAAAGTTGTACATAATCTAGTGGAAGAGAAGAGATGCAAGATGATAGCAGATCTAATCATCTTGAAAGTGGCCATAGCAACAAAAAAGAGGAGGAAACAAAGGAAGCAGGGGGAAGCAATGAAACAGAGGGAATAATAGGAGCAAAGGATATTGGAAGAAGAAGGAAAGAGACAAGAAGAAGAATAAAGACGTAGAATAGAGGAAGAAGAAGCATTAAGAAAATAAGCTGAGGAACAAGAGCAGAACTGACTACTAGGAGAGGAGAGCGAACAGTTGCAGGACAAGGAAGTCACTCAAGAAATTGAGGAGTTGATTGTGATTCAAGACGTGGAGGTGGAACATGAGTTGCTGAACCAAGATGTTGATCTGATTCTAAGCACTTAGAAGATCACCTTTCAGTCTCCCCCTCCTCCGATAGTAGAGCAAGCTCCAAGCAAGGAAGAGGAAATTATTCCTCTTGATGAGGGTTTGGTCATGGACATGTACGATCTGACTTACGACAAGATTTAGAAAAAGATTGTACAAGCAAGGAAGAAACAATTTCCAGATGATCTCGCATCTCCTACACTCATCATCGCATTGTCGCATCCAACTTGGCCTTCACAGGTGATACCAAGTCAAACACGAAGTATTTGATGGCCAAGAAAAAATAGATGGAAAATACCTTGTAGGCTGCAAGGAAAGAGAACAAATCCGAGAAGAGGTCCGAAATGCAGCTCCTACACAAGTATATCTGGAAGAACTTAAGGTAGACATACTTGCTAAATTATCAACATTGGGAGAAACCATGTGAAAGCCTTTATGAGGAGCTTGTCACCATGAATAAATAAGTTTTCGCTTGTATGACATGCAACAAAAGTGTAAGGATAATTCTAAAGATTTCAAGGCTGTCCATATAGCCATCGCTGTCATACATGAGTGGTCAATGAAATACAAAGGGGCGTCGTACGAATTGGCAAAGAAAACAAGGCAACATGGAGAGTTGGAGAAAGAATAAGTGTGGATGATCACTCAAAGTAATAAACAAACATTAGGCGAATTTTGAGGTCTAAAATGGGCCTCCTAAGGAAATTATAAAATAATAGTGGAAATAATAAAACAAGATTAGATTACATCATCAAATTTTAGAGGGAAAAAAGAAAAAACTACTTTTTCAACTCGTATTTTCAACTTATCCCCCTATGGGTTTACTCAAATTTCAAGTAGAAACACTCATTGGATGCAGAATTTGAATCCTCATCCAAGGAGTACCCATGTTGCATATTTTTGATGGAACCTACTACATGAAAAAGTGTGTCTGTAATCACGTTTTTCATGTATTTCTCATTTTTCATGTGGCAGGGTCCATCGAAAGTATACAACATGGGAAGTCCTTGGTTGGGGAATTAAATTTTGCATCCAACAAGTACTCCCACTTGAAATTCGAGTAAACTCTTAGGGAGATAAGTTGAAAATACAAGTTGAAAAAGTAGTTTTATTATTTTATTGTTTTTTAATATTTTTACTTTTTTACCCCAAAAACAGTGAATCATCCCCCATGGCTGACATCATCATCTTGAATCCTATTAGTTCGTATAAAGTTTATTTTGGTTGTACATTTTTCTTAGGAGGCCCATTTTAGACCTCAAAAATTCTCTAATGTCACCTCGTTCATTACCAATATTTAGGGTTCATATGCACGATTGTACAACAATGTGGATTTCATGGTGAAATCGTACAAGGTCCCATCAGTTGACTCACTCACTAAAGCCAAACGTAGGAATTAGGTCAGGCAGGAGGTTGAAGAATACTTGAATAAGTTCAGATAGATCTCTACCAAGGAATACCTTGAAGTGAATAGGAAAAATATGCAAAATTACATTGATGGCCCTGTCCAGATCAATATCATGTTTCTCTTGCTAAAGAAGAACTTGGACCGATTCCAAATTAGTGTGCCCGGATGCCATGGAGGCTAGAGTCCACTTCTAGATTGATCTCATCGCACAATTTTGGGAAGTCATTGCACAGTACATATCTTGACACCATCATGTGACCGAGAACCTACATCTCAAAGTTGCATAGCCAGAGTTTCACCAAAATCAAGCTTAACTTATTTACCTTATTAGGTTGTCTAGTTGACTCTACCCAATTTTATCCTATATGGGTACGACTATATTGTAATATTATTTTATAATTAATTTGTAAGTGAAATTCCAAGTGTCAATTATGGAATGTGAAGATTCATTTTGTAATGAAGTTGAAGAGTCATGAGAGAAGTCCAAGAGTCACAAAAGGGAGATGAATAGTCACCCCTTTCGTTATAAATATGTCCTCATAACTCATGTAAAGGGATTTTGGGAGCTAGGCTGTTGGCTAGGCTTTTAACTTAGGATCAGGAGCTTGGGAGTTTTGTTGGGAGCCTTAGCTTCTCCGTAGCATAGAGGGAGTATCTTTCTTTGAAGGAGCGATTGTAGACTTCATCTTCAACTATTGGTACTACTGGTTCATCAATGGTATATGTATGCTTGGTACTTTCACTTTAATAAATCTCAGATTCGGCATGTTTTCATGCATATGTTTTGAATATAGTAGGACTATTCCTGTTATATTTGCAATGTATGTTCTTTCACTTACTATTGGGTTGTGTTATATTCTTTCCACGACTAGCGGGGGGGTCACAGGGGGGACGGTAGCCCCCCTCTACAGGGTCCGGGGCAGCGCCTCGGGGAATTTGTTTTTGGATCCTATGTTAGGTGGGCGGACCTACCTATGGTTTTATGCATGGATTTCACATATGTTTTTGGGCGCGATGGTTTTTGGTCCATGGTATTTTGTAGATCCGGTCAAGGGAACTACGATTATGTTCTAATCTAGGGTTAATGGATTGGGGTTTATGGATGCTTCCTCATGTATATATATGTATTTTAACAGTGAAAGGAACATAATGAAAAATCAATCTGGTAGTCCCGATTTTGAGATCCAGGGGAAATATCTTTGTATATTTGATTTATGTGTTATGCTCTTGCCATTGTTTATTTTCTATTTTTTAGAATTCGTATGCAGGTAATTTTCATACGGGGTTAAAACCTACACTTACACTAACGCTTATGAACTATTTCATTTTCATTAGCATGAATCTTGTTGAATGTGTGTTGTTTTACATTTCCATCATGGTTAACTTGTGAACTATTTTGTAGGCTAACTTGTGATGTCTTTTATGCTCATGTGTTCCTTTCAAGATGCATACTATTACAAGATTATAAGGGGCTCACTCATTTTCCCCTCATTGGGTTAGAACCTTTCATACACTGCACTTGACCCTCTGCACAGTCACACACTTGTTTCACCAAAGTAAAAAATATACCATTCTATGTGTTATTGCAGCCAAGGCACATCATTAAAACCCACTTCTTCGGAAATCAGGCTGTATTCCAGATGGGGCTCCTACTTCAAAAGGTGTGAGGGATAATTGGGGCTTCATATCAGGGAGACCCCATGAATGTTGGTAGGTCCAACAATGTCAACATTTCTAGCACTATAAGGACAGCCAGATGACAAACTAAGCCTGTGAATTCTATTGTGAACTTTCCTATCTTTTAATGACTTATTCCCATATCTTAACCCTCTATTGGGAATGGGTCCCCTAGGGTCAATTTTGGGGTTAAAGGCCCAAGTTTTGGGGCAGAAAGCCCAAGTTTCATACAAGAAGTGTAAATTCTCTACATTTTGTGGTCATGGAGTGCAAAGATGTAAAGAGTCATAAAGGGTTTCCGCCCTTTGTTTAATGTAAGTCATGTCAGCTTTAGGAGATCTACCCATGGTCTGCATACCATGGGATTGTATAAAAAAAAGTCTTAGAAGAGTCTTTTGGTAGTTCAGTTTAGATATGTTTTGAAGAGTCATTGATGTAATGGGTCTGTGAGAGCTAAGAGCGAAGAGTCCTAGTGTAGGAAAGAGGCTCTGCAACTGTGTGCACAAAGGCCTAGAGTAGAAGTTTGCAACTGAGTGCGTGGACCCCTGCAGCTATGTGCGCAGGGTAGTTAGAGTCTGTAAAGGAGATCTGAACATCAATAAAGAGAATTATTTTGGAATTGCCTGCGTATGAGCTATTTTACTTATGTTATGAATGCATGCGGTTATGTTATGTTGAATATTGGGTTTATGATTTAATGCTATATTGATGCAAGAATCTATGTGTTTTACTTTGTTATATGAACACAAGTAAGAATATCTATTTACATGAAGATAATCATAATGCATGTTGAAGTTATCCACTACTTAAGCTAATATGGGTAAATACAACAGTAAGAGTAATTACAGAGGCACATAAGTGTCTGAATCACCTATTTATGGTACACGAAGGACAGTCGCAGACCTTCGTGGAGGTCTAAAGGATGACTAAGGGAAGCATATCGATAAGCCCTAAAAGGCTTATCGATCTCTGTGAAGGAAGAGTTAGGGTATAAAGCGGCATCACCACCATCTCAGGGTGCAGAAACTTGGTTCTTGCATCCCCCCATACTATTTCGGGTGAGACTTCAGTCCGCACTTCACAGATTGATGCCGAAAGGGCCAGTAGTGTAGGGATTTTTTTGGCTAATTAATGTTGAACCTGGGTAAGGGACCATCAAGCCAAAAAATGGTTCTGTTGCCAGAACCGGGATCTGTAAAAAGAGATGTGTGATGTCGCATCACTGGAATCCAACTAAGAAGGAGATCAAGGACTGGTTGGATAGAAAGATCCACGAATTCGCAGCACAAGGGAACAAGAATTCGCGACGAATGAAAGAATAGTGGTTGGATAGATATTTGTGCACAGAGATACATGAGATCTTCTTTTGTTCCTTCCCAGTCGAACTGTATGAGTGGATTGTGAAATTGGTAGATGGCCAAGGAAGGTGGAGGCTTGACGGTCCAATAGTCTAGACCTCGAAGTTAGTGCAGAGATTAGAAGCCTTTGAAGATAAGATCGTACACGTTGTTGATCATTGGCTCAATCATATCATAGGAGGGTTCATGATAGAGTTTGCAGTAGATACCTCAGTTAGTTACAACGAAGCAGAGCGCTGCTTCTTCAAGGAGCCATGAGGTAAGTATTTAAGGCCTTTAAATACTTGGATTAAGATGCTCTTGTGTGAAAAGCGGGTTATGAAACTACCTTGATGTTTGGGGCTACGTGAAGTGGAAAGACCTTCGAGAAAAGAGGAAAAATAGGCCCTGAATATAGTTTGTTGATTGAACCTCCTCTCGGTGATGACAAGGAAGCAACACAGGCTTCTCCACAGAGCATTGTTTAGTTGATAAAGCAAGGGTTCCCGCGAATACCCCATCCACCCACACCGCCTCCATCTTCACCTCTGCCGCATACACCTTCGCCTACACCACTGCCACCTCCGCCACCGTTCAGTATGGTGAACTCAGTAAAGTTACCTATGTTCAAGGGCTTGGGAAATGAGGATCCAGACCATTTTTGGTTCATCGCAAACGCTATATGGGAAGCTCAGGGTATCACAGATGATCAAATGAAGAAAGAAACATTGGTTAGTGCTTTGCAAAAATGTGCACTAATGTGGAACATTAAGTACTGCACTGATATCCCGACGTCTTTGTTGGCAGATATTCAGACCACGCTGAATAAGGAATTCAGTATACTGAAGTCTGAAGTGCAATCAATTGTGGGATTCAAAGAGATCATGATGAAGCCTAGTGAGACACCCTAGGATCTGGATCAGAGATTGAAGTGTACAATCTATGAAGCTAACATGAATCTGACAGACTGGCAACACCGCGAATGGTTTGTGGCTTCGCTCCTACCTCATCTAAGGGTTACTGATCCAAACTTAAACATGAATGCAACAACTTACAGATATAATCATCAAAACAGACATGCGGTAGAAAAACACTTCATTTCATTAATGGAAAAATATTGAACTATGCTTATAAACAGAATGGAAATAAGATAGCTCAGGGGATGTTAGCTTATCTCTGAGGAGAGATGTGGTAGCTACATGCCTCTGAACTATGTTACAATGAGGATCAAAGGCCTATTTATTATTGAGAAACAATGGCTAACCCTAAGCATCCAAAAACCTAACCCTAGGAGATGAAGCACCAAAACTGTGGGCCCCATTTAGGTAAATTGGTACACCAACTTCCCGAGGTCATAACTTTGGCATATGATCTTCGTTTGGCTATCATAATACCTCGTTTCAAAGATCTCGAAGAGAACATTGAAAACAAATAGGCAAATAAATTTTGGAAGATTTTGATCTCTCTATTTTCCCTAGAAATGTCGTTTAGGGCCTCAAAACGGCTCCGGAAATTCAGGGCTCAGAAAAATTCCAAATATAGTAAATTGTGCTACAATTAAGGAAACTAAAAAACTGAAAGAGACAGTGTTGGGGGTCCAAGTGGAATAGGCAAGTGGCCACCAATATCCATCTGGATCATTCCTCCCCCCTTAGGAAGAAATAATCCCCATTGCGTTGAGTGCCTCCATGAGATGGGCAAACTTCTACTGAACTTAGTCCTTGGTGAGCCACTTGCCTTGGTGAAGGAGTTGGCCAAGTTTGACAACCCGATATAGTTGGATCTTCTATTGGCGAGTGTTCTTGATCTGTGTATCCATGATCCGATCAGTGGTGGCCTATCCCATGCAGTCTGGGTTTAGCTTTGTTGGTGTGAGCTATTTTGCAATGCCAGATGTGTCCAACAATGGTGGGAAGTATGGCCAAATGCGATCTACATTGAACACTGGGTGCAGACCAAGGAACGATGGGATGCTAAGCTCAAATGCATTGTCACTAATGGCCTTGGTGATGGTGTATGGCCCATATCAGAGTGGGAAAAGCTTGTGGTGGGGCCCAGCAAGGCACTCTTTCTGAAAATGAAGCCAAACATTGTCGCCCACGTGGAACTTGTGTAGCACTTGATGTTGAACATGGCGCTGCTTGTACTTAGCATTGGATCTGTCCAATATATCATGGATCTATTGGTGGATGTGTCGAATGCACTCAATGAAGTTGTTAGCCCTTTCAGCTTTGGACTGCACGTGAGCCGAATCTACCTAAGTGGTTGTAAATGGTATGGCCACATCAATGGGGCATAATGGCTAAAATCCCAGCCCTACCTGAAAGGGGTTGTGGCTTGTTGAGTTGTGGAGAGCTCTGTTGTAGTTGTGTTGGACATAGGGGAGACTTTCATCCCATGGGCGTGGATGCTTCGAGTTGTACATGCATAGAATGTGTACAATCATTCTATTGAAAACCTCTGTTTGGCCATCAGTTTGGGGATGGAAAGCTGTGGAATTAGGGAGTTTTATATCTAGCATCGACCAAAAACTTGACCAAAATGCACTCAGGGATCTGTTGTCCTAATCTGAGATAATGGATTGAGGGATCCCAGATTGTACCCACACTTGCTCAAAGAAGAGCTTAGCAGTGGCCTCTGCTGAGATACTCTTCTTGCAAGCCGCCATGATGGCCATCTTAGAGAATCTATCGACGACCATGAAAACACAATCATTGTCGTGCTTAGTAGAAGGAAGGCCCAACATATAATCCATGGCTATAGATTCCCAAGGCTGACTAGGTGTAGGTAGAGGAGTATACAGGCCTTGCTTCTTGATGGTTGGTTTGGCAATGGCACAAGCAGTGTAGGATCTAATGTACTTCCCAACATCTTGACTAAGTTTCAGCCAATAAAAATACTTCTACCATATCACCACTATTTTCCCTACTCTAAAATGTCCAGTGACCCGACTGTAGTGCGCCTCCCAAATCATCTTGGCACGCTCACTTGAAGGAACACATATGTGTCCCAAGTGGCATAATAGTGCATCCTAAAGGTGAAAATTTGGAACTTTCTTCCCTTCTAGGAGTGTCTGGTATATGCTACTGAATTTTGGATCACTCTTGTAAACATGCGGCCACCTCGATGTCTCGTGCCCATAGGAGTCGAGCACAATGATTAGCACCATGACCGGTGGTCTACTGAGGTAATCAACGACACTATTGGTGCTGCGCTTCTTATACTTAATGTTCAAATGGAACTGTTGCAGATAGGTGGACCATTTCTAATGGCGATCGTTCCGCAACTTCCCTTGTGTCTGTATGAACTGTAGAGGCCGATTGTTTGTGTGGATGACCTTTCCTTCCCTAGAATGTAATGCCTCCATTGACGATGGGCCTGTACAATGGAATACATTTCTTTTTCGTAAGTGGGGTACTTTCAAACTCTGTCTAAAAGTGTCTCACTGTGGTAAGCCACTGGATGCCCATGTTGAGTAAGAACTACCCCAATAGCATAGTCAGAGGCATCTGTCTCAATCTCAAATGGTTGTTGTAGGTTTGGTAATGTGAGCACTGGTGTAGAATAGAGGCAATTCTTCAACTTGGAGAACGCTCGTTGGTGGGTTTTCGACCAAAAGAACTTTGCTTTCAATCCGCCCTTGGTGACTTGACTTAAAGGCCAAGTGATATGGGAGAACCCCAACAGGAACTTGTGGTAGATATTGGCAAGACCCAAAAAGCTATGGAGCTTTGCTAGAGTGGTTGGGGCTGGCTAATCCTGAATGACTTGTATCTTGGATGGGTCCACATGTACACCCTCTTCATCAATGATGTACCCTAGATATTGAACCTGGGTTAGGCCAAAGGTGCATTTCTCCAAGTTAGCACACAACTTGTGTTGTTGAAGGGTTTGAAGGACCTGTCGAATATGGTGGAGGTGTTCTTCCCAACTCTGGCTGAAGATCAAGATTTCATCTGGATACACCACCACAAATGCACTGGTGAAGGGCCACAAGATGTCGTCCATCAGTCTCATGAAGGTTGCAGGGGCGTTCATCAATTCGAACGACATGACTAACCATTTGAAAAGGCCCTCCTTGGATTTGAAGGCAGTCTTCCACACAGCAGAGGGTTCGATAGGCACCTGGTGATAACCTAACTTCAAGTCAATCTTGTTGAAATATTTGACCCCCTTGAGCTGGTCCAGAAGGTCATCAATTTGTGGGATTGGGTGCCTATTCTGGACAGTGATCTTGTTTAGCGCCCGATAGTCAATACAGAGTCTCTAGGTCCCATCCTTCTTTTGTACCAATACAATCGGGCTACCATAAGGTGATGAGCTTGGCCTGATGTGCCCTTTCTGCAGTAGTTCCTGAATCTGCCTCTTGATCTCATTGTTCTCCAGAACAGAGCATCAATAGATTGGTCCATTGGGGAGTGGTCCACTTGGGGTTAGATCGACGGAGTGCTTGACCTGACAGTGTAGAGGTACCCCTATGGGTGAGGTGGAAATGTCCCTGTACTCCTCCTGACCTTGTCCATATGTTGCTGCTGTGCAGAGGAACCCTGCCACAACCTTCTTATTGCCATGGGGGTGAATCATAAGGAACACAAATTTCCTATTCTAGGAAATGATCTTCTTGCATTGATTTGTAGTGATCAAAGAGATGGCGGCAGGTGGGGCTACCTCCAATATCCTATACAACTTATTAGCCAAAGTAATAATTATAAAGTGAGGTCTAGACTCATATACATCATGTTGCTTCCATAAGTATGGTTGTCCTAACAATACATCAGAAACTTCAATAGGAGCAACGTCACACAATACCTCATCTGTGAAGGGCTTGATGCTATAGGGAAGGTGGCACAACTGGCTAACGTGAAGATCTCATCCTTGGTGAAGCCTCCTAATGGTGTACGACTGTGGATGTGTTGTAGTCTTTAGGCCTAGCCACTTCACGACTTCCGCTAAAATGAGTTTCTTTTGGATCCCGTTGTCGACAATGAACTACAACAGAGAACCCTTCACCCACATCTATGAGTGGAAGAGGCGTTCCCCCTCCTCTGGATCTTCAGGCTCAATTTTATGGATCTTTGTGGTGGCCACAGTGGCACTGGGCTCTGCATCAATGATCTGCTTCCCTTTGCTAATCCCCTTATCGAGTTCTGATTTAGAGTCAAAAGATGTGTCTGATTCAGAAGCCTTCAACTCGGCCACCAATGACTGCTTCGCTCGACACTCACTTGTATTGTGAGTGGAATGTTTATAGAACTCACACCATTTTCCCGTGTCCTTCTTCGTCTTTGTGGCATTGTTCTTTGCTTGTGGCTTCGGTGGGTTGTCCTAGGCAGACCTTCCTTGGCTTGGTCCCTTATTCTATGGTTTGGGGGCGCCTTTTCCTTGCTTTGTATTTGTAGCTCTGAAGTCCCACTTCTTCTGTTTAAACTTCTACTCAATCTTTACAGTGCACCAATACGCCGTCTCGAGCAAGGAAATGTCCAAGAACTCCATCTCATCCTAGATGTACTTGTGTAGATAGCCACGGTACTTGAGGACCAAATGCCACTCAGTATCCTTGATACCCAGCTTCGTGAGAAGGGTATGGAAAGTATTTGTGAACTCCCGCACATCTTGGTCCCTTCCCTGCCATAGCGTGGTCCACTTTATGTATTTATCTTCATATCTCCCGACAAGGTAATACTATTCCTTGATGGCATCTCAGAAAGAATTCCAAGTGGGTGCAGCTGAAAACAACAAGGGTTCACTCTTGTCCTTTTGTTCAGATTAGGTTTCCCACCAGTCCTTGACGTGTGGGGCGGCTTTGAGAAGTGCAAACATAATCTTTTCTCGATTGGAAAAGTCATGAACTGAAAAATATCCTTCCAATAGATTTAACCATTTATCTACGATGTCTGCATCTATCAGGCCTTCGAATATGGGAATATCGTATTTAACTTGTATCTCTAGAGTGGTTGCTAGATGAAGATGCATCACATGTGGGTAGTTGTTGAAGGATCTAGGCAAAGTTGTCCATCATCACATCCCTCTATCGCTCGAGAGCTTCTTCAAGCAACATTTTGAAAGGATTTCCTACCCACTCGTCTTTCTTTTCTTCTGCCATGGGAGGCTGTCAGGTTTTGTGAGGTTAATCCTGAAATGGTTCAACCAAATCGAGCCCTAATTCCTTATACCCTGACCTCGTTGGGCACATGCAAAGAAAAATAGAGAAAGAGCAGACCACTCTGATACCACTAATCTAAACTTAAATAGGAATGCAACAACTTACAGATATAATCATAAACACAGAGATGTGGCAAAAAAACACTTCATTTCATTAATGGAAAAATACTGAACTATGCTTACAAACATAATGGAAATAAGATAGCTCAGGCGATGTTAGCTTATCTCTGAGGAGAGATGTGGCGGCTACATGGCTTTGAATTGTGTTACAATGAGGCTCAAAGGCCTATTTACTATTGAGAAACAATGGAAAACCCTAAACATCCAAAAATCTAACCCTAGGAGATGAAGCGCCAAAACTGTGGGCCTCGTTTGGGTAAATTGGTACATCAACTTCCCGAGGTCGTAACTTTGGAATACGATCTCCGTTTGGATATCAAAATACCTTGTTTTGAAGATCTCGAAGAGAAGGACACAAACAGATAAGTAGGTTGGTTTGGGACAATTTATATTTCTCCGTTTTCCCTAAAAACATCATTTAGGGCCTCAAAACGGCTCCGAAAGTTCAAGCCCAGAAAAACTGCCAAAAATAGTAAATTATGCTACAATTAAGGAAACTGAAAAACTGAAAGAGATCGTGTTGGGGGTCTAAGTGGAATAGGGAGATGGCCACCAATATCCACCTAGATCAGTTGTGCTATCACAGCAAAAAAATGGGACCCAAGCGGAAGCTCTAGAAATTGCGATGAGATTGCATGAAACACCGATGCAAGATTCTAATTTGGGGGTTTAGCAGATTCAAGCGTAGTTGCAAAAACTTGCCAAGAGATGGAGATTCTAAAGAATGATAGAATAGTTTGGCCAGAGATACACGAAGAAGTTTGGTGCTTGAAATGCAAAAGCCAGGGGCATGACAAAGATCATTGTCCAGTCTATGCGAATTATGTTGCAGTAGGAGGACCAATGCCTCTGAGGCCGGAGGCTCAAGCAGGGCCAAGTGCAGGGCATGCACTATGGTGTTCTATCTGTCAGGTAGCTGGAAAACATGTGACAGACAATTGCCATTTGCTGAAAAAATTTGTACAAACACCTCAACAACTCTTCTACAACTTCTGTCAATCAGTGGGTCATGATGAGCGCAATTGTCGTAGTTACGAGTTAATGATGGATATAACACCTACATATAGGGTGAAGGTAGAAACCCAGCCTCCGGACCAAGGTGCTGGGGGAGCATGAGGTGAATATCAGGGGCGCAGACAAGGCTGAGGTGGAGGAGGACCTGGTAGAGGTCGGAGACAGGTCATTTTTAAAAATTGTGGAGGACCAAGACACTACGCATGAGACTGCCCAAATCCGATGCGTCTGTCATGTCGATATTATACTCAGTTTTACCATGCAACTGAAGTTTACCCAGTATTTATTGCTAATATACGTGAAAAGGGGGCGCAACCTCTACAGTCAACTCAAAACTTGCAGATGATGAGGGTTGAGCCTCACGAAGAGGATCCCAAGGTAAATATTGTGTTGTGGAGTTGGATGATGACTGGAAAAGATAAGGGAAAGTAGCCTAAAGAAAGTGAATGGGTCTGCAAAGCTCTAGAAAAGGAGGTCAAGTTTGATCTGAAGCGCGCATAGGAAATATTTATGGAAGCAAAGAAAAGCTTTGTTGAGGCCTCTACCTAAGGAAGTCAGGATAAGCCAGTTGAAGAGATGGACCCTTCCATGCTTACTACTTTCTTAGAGACCTATATGAAGCTGCTACGTGATAGCAAGGCTATGAAAGGACTACGATAACTGATAAATAAGTGTGCCAGGAAAGAAAATGCTCCTGATGGACCACGCATAGTCAGGAAGATTGGTAAGCATAAGGCAAGAACGGGGCGTGAAATGAGGCTCACTGTGTAGATAGGAGAATATGAGATGGATCAAGTAATTCCAGATCTCGGGTTGAACACGAATGCTCTGCCTCAACAGACATGGGAAAGGACAGGGAGACCTGTGTTGCAGTGGTCTCTAATTCAGTTAAGGATGGAAAATCAATAGAAAATCATCCCCATGGGAAGGTTGCAGGGAGTGATAGTGGATATTGAGGGCGCGAGTGCACTAGGTGACTTCGTAGTGATAGAGATTGTGGATGAAAAAAATCCCTACCATGTGCTCCTTGGATCGATTAGGCCACTGACATGAAAGGGGCAATCAATTTGAAGAAGCGGAAGATGATCATTGAGAATAAATCACTCCACGTAGTAGTGGCCCTGGGTCCTGCAGAAGGACTGCGCTATACTGAACCCGTTCGCGATTATGAAAGTGACAATGACTTGGACCAGATTTATAAGATAATTGTGCACGATCAGGATTGGGTGAATCCGACAGTAGATGGACGCATTGCTTGGGACCACGAAAGTTCTTGCACATTAGATTCAAATGAGGAGTTGGATTACTAGCATAATCGAATGCATGAAGTATCTACGCTGCATTGTAATATGATGACCAAGTCGTTGCGTTGTGTATCATCAGAGGTAAGGATTCTTCCCTATTATGATGGTTTAACTGATGTTGATAAATTTTTGGATGAATTCGAAAGGGAAGTGCCAGAGAAGAATTGCTTCCATGCCTTGGATTGGGCGTTGCATGGTACACCTATGAGATGGTGGGGTATGCACAAAGACAGTTTTGACAATTGGCACGTGTACAGAAAATTGATGAGATTGCAATTTGGTCACCCACAAGTGTGGCTAATAGAGAAATATGATGGAAGGAATGACCCATGCAATTACCTAGCCAAATGGAATAAGGTTTATCGAGCGGAGCCTCAACCTGAATGGGTGCATCTGTTTTGTCATACTTTGGATGTAATACCGATGAACTGTTACATGGAAACAGAGTTCCACCATGTCACTAAAGAATGGGATGTTTTGCGACAAGGATTCTTGATGACATTTAGCTTTGAGGATGGATTTGAAAGCATTAACAAGGCATTGCAGGAAGTTAAGGTAACAATATTCAGAGTACTACAGGATCCCTTGGACTTAATTCAATCGTATTTGACCACCTAGCTGAGCCACACGCTGGAGTGCTACAATGTGACTGTTGAAGAAGAGAACGAGGACCCGAGGAACATTAACATCCCAAAGGCTGAAGGTTACCGTGAAGTTGAAGGACTGCAAATTGAAAATCTAGATATCACCACACCACTAAAAACAAGACAAGTGAACATTGGGACAGAGGCAGAGACGAAGTTTTCAAAGATTGGGGACTACTGGGATGATGCAACAGTATATAAGGTTGTTGAATTGCTCCATGAATACCAGGACTTGTTCCCTACAAAGCTCTTAGACCTAAAGGGGATAATAGGAGACCTGGGGTTTATGAAAATTACTCAGAAACCAAACGCGAAGCCAATCAAGCAAAGGTCTTACCGCCTCAATCCAAAGTATAAAGAAAGGGTCCACTTAGAGTTGGATAAAATTCTTATAGTGGAATTATTGAACTAGTCGAAGAATCTGATTGGGTGAGCCCAATAGTGGTTTAGAAAAATAAGAAAAGGATGAAATAAGGATATGCATAAACCTCAGGAAGTTGAATGATGCCTGCGTACATGATCACTTTCCGACTCCATTTACCGACGAAGTACTAGATAATGTTGGAAGTCAGGAAGCATATTCATTCACTAATGGGTTCTTTGGGTACCATCAGATCAAGATCGCGCCAAAGGATAGAAGTAAGTTGACTTTCGCGACTGAATGGGGATGCTTTCAGTATATTGTGATTTCATTTGGACTGAAGAACACGCCGACAATCTTGTTGCATGTAGTTATTGCGGCGTTCAAGGACTTCTTTCACAAGTTTTTGGAGGTATACTTCGATGATTGGACAGTGTTTGGGTTGGTAAAGCGCCACATAACTAGTCTATGCTTGATGTTAGATACATGTCAGAGGTACCAAATCATGCTCAATTTGAAGAAATGTTTGTTCTGTGTCCCTTTTGGGATCTTGTTGGGTCACGTATTATGTAGACAAGGCTTGATGGTAGACCCTACTAAGATTGTGGTTATAATTATTTTGGAGGCACCAAGAAGTGTGAAACAGCTGCGCACAACGTTGGGGCATATAGGATACTATAGAAATTTCATCAAAAGTTATGCCCAGATTATTGTGCCGATGGAGAATCTACTAAATAAGGATGCTACATTCTATTGGAATGAAGAGTGTTAGAAAATTATATATTACAAAGAAATGGAACACATAAAATATTGTAGAAATATAAGCACAGAAAACACATAAAATAAGAAAGACACAGATATACATGGTTCACCCAGTTTGGGCTACATCCATGGAGAACAACTAATCCTTTCTTTTCTATTTTCCAGCAAACTGAAGAGATACAACCTACAGCAGATTCACTGTAATTCCCTCTTCGCTCTCAATCTCCTCTCTCTTCCTCACTCAGAATACAGATCTACATAGATGCAATACAATTCCCTCATATATAGCGAGGGGTTGCCTTCTAGGGTAAAAAACCCTAAATTAAACATAACTTCTATAGTTAGATCTCTGCCTAATGAACGGCCCAGATTGACTACGAAATTACAACATTTTACAAGGCAATTTTACATCTATTTTTAGCTTTAGCTGCCCCCCCTGGACCCCCCCTGCACTGAATATTTTACGGGCAATGTTGCCACCCCATTATGAAATGGGGTCCAAAGTGGTGATACCTTTGAATACAGAGGATAATCAAGCTCCACACCCAACAATCTCCCACTTGGAGACTGATTATAGAAACTACACCACTACTTCCTTTGTTGGACAATGACTCCACTTTGGACTTGGTTGTTTCTCATCTTCTTCATCATACTTGAAGACCAATTGAAACTGAGCAGATTCTTAGTTTCTCCCTGGTTACAACTTTTGTTAACATATCTGCAAGATTCTGGCTAGTGTGTATCTTTTTCAGTTTCAACTGTCCATCTTCCAACGTTGACCGTATGAAATGGTACTTGAGCTATATATGTTTAGTCTTGGAATGAAATGCAGATTTCTTTGCAAGATGCATGGCACTCTGACTGTCACTATATAACCTGCCCAACTCCTACTTCTTACCCAATTCATCCAGAAACCTTTGTAACCAAATAATTTCTTTACTAGACTTTGCAGTAACAACATACTATGCTTCTGTTGTTGAGAGTGTAACAACACTTTGCAGTTTTGAGACCCAACTGATAGTTGTTCTACCTATAGCAAACACATACCCTTTTTTTCTCCTCTTGTTATCTATATCCCCCGCCATACCTGCATCAACATATCCCTGTAGAGCAATGTTTGAACCACCAAAGCATAATGCTTGATTTGTGGTACCTCTCAAATACCTGAGAATCCACTTCACTGCCA
>APFE031063368.1:295556-314800 GCA_000404065.3 Pinus taeda
TTTCAACACCTTTTGTATGTACTCATTCTGAGACAATGTTAATTTGTGATTTTTCCTGTCTCTAGTGATTCTCATACCAAGGATTTATTTTGCAGCTCCCAAATCCTTTATTGCAAATGAATTTTCCAATTTTATTTTGAGCACATTTATTTCCTACATGTTAGACCCTGCAACAAGCATGTCATCTACATACAATAACAATATAATATAGTTGTCATCATTTTTCTTTTTCAGATAAACACAATGATGAGAGTGACATCTAGTATAACCTTGTTCAGACATAAACTTGTCAAAGTTTAGATACCATTGCCTTAGAGCCTGTTTTAAGCCCTACAAGCTCTTCTTCAACCTGCACACTAGTTTCTCCTTTCCTTTCACCTCATATCCTTGTGGCTGCTTCATATATATCTCTTCCTCAAAATCCCCATGGAGAAAGGTTGTCTTTACATCTAACTACTGAAGATGCAAATATTCAGCTGCTACGAGACTTCAAATAGTTTTGATTGAAGTCATTTTAACAACAGGAGAAAATATCTCATCAAATTTTATACCCTTTTTCTGTGCAAACCCTTTCACCACAAGTCTAGCTTTATACCTTTTTCTACCTCCATCTTCTTCCTTCAACTTGTAAACCCATTTACTCTACAATGTTGTTTTACCTGCAGGCAACCCGACTAAGTCCCAAGTCTGGTTATGTGCTAAGGAGTCCATCTCTTCTTTCATGGCTTGCTCCCACTTCTTCCTGGTTTCTACCCGTACTGCTTCTTCATAACATTCTAGCTTACCAGAATCAGTCAATAATGCATAATATAATGAAGAAGAGTATCGTTCATGGGTCTACTTATCCTGGTAGATATTCTAACACCAATTTTAGGTGTTTAAGGTGCTTGTTGTTGTTGTGCTTGTTGTTCTAGATGTTGGTCATTATGATTTTCAGGCACCATCACTTTTTCTGTGATCTTGTCAAGCACTATGTATTCTCTGTTTTCTTTTTCCTGTTTCTTTTCCTGCAGCTGATCCTTATACAAAACCTTTTCATTGAATATGACATTTCTGCTTCTAATGATTTTTTGTTTTTCATAATCATAAAAGCGATAACCAAAATCATTAACACCATATCCAATAAAGGTACATTTCTTTAATTTTTCCTCAAGCTTTGTTCTATTTTCTTTATTAATGTGGACAAAGGCTTCACAACCAAAATTCTTTAAAAATCAGTAGTTTATCTTTTCACCTGTCCATGCCTCCTCTTGAATACCACCATCCAAGGAACTTGAAGGCCCTCTGTTTATTAGATAAATAGCAGTATCTAAAGCATCTGCCCAAATTGTAAAGGCAATCCTGCATGCAATCTCATGCACCTTGCACACTCCATGATTGTCCTATTCATCCTTTCTGACACACCATTTTCTTGTGGTGTTCCTGGAACTTTCTTCTCTCTGTGAATTCCATTCTCTGAACAGTACCTATCAAACTCTTTACTGCAATATTCACCTCCATTGTCTGATCTGAGACACTTCAACCTTTTTCTTGTCTCATTTTCAACCAAATCTTTCCATTTCTTGAAACCATCAAATACATCAGATTTATTTCGAATACAATAAATCTATGTTTTTCTGGTTGCATTATCAATAAAAGTAACATAATGACGAGAGCCACCAAGAGATGATACCTGAGTAGGTCCCCATACATTTGTATGCATAAGCTCTAATTTTTTGCTCTTCTTTTCTTTCCCAACTATAAGGAATCTGACTCTCTTCTGTTTTCCATAAACACAATTCTCACAGATTTTTAAATCAACATGCTTCAAACATGGCGAAAAATTTCTTAAGTGAAGAATCTACATCCCCTTCTCACTCATGTGCCCAAGCCTATGATGCCATAATGTCGTATCTTCTCATGTAGAGGTTAAAGCATTAACAAAATTATAAATACCATTGCATAAATACAATGTACCAACCTTTTCTCCTTTTGCTATTACCATGGATCCTTTAGTGACCTTCTAGGTTTTATCTGTAAAGGTAGTCACACATCCTTCACCTCCCAACTGCCCTGTTGAAATAAGATTTTTCTTTAGATTTGGAACATGCCTTACCTCCTTCAATAGCCATTGATTTCCATTCTGTTGTTTTATGAAAATTCTACCCATTCCAATGATTTTACAGGGTTTATCATCACCCAATCAAACTTGTCCAAAATCTCCTTGAACATAATCATGAAAATGTTTCCTATCAGACATGGCATGGAATGAGGCCCCTGAATCTACCACCCAGGCATCAATAATATTTTCTAAAGAAAGAATCAAAGAATCTTGCAACACATCACCTATTACATTCGCTTCATGATTATTTTCTTGTTGTGTGTCTCCTTCTTTTCCCTTCCGAACTTGCAATCTTTCTTCAGGTGTCCTTTCTTCCTGCATTTCTAGCACACTATCCCTGATCTAGACTTGGATTTTCCTTTTCTTGACTTACTGTGATATCTAGGGCTCTTTCCTCTTTCCATTTTTCTTTCCCTAGTCTCTGCGGTCAAAGCATTACCTGATGTCTTAACGGAGCTTTTCCATCGCATTTCCTCACTAAGGATTGCACTGACAACATCATCAAACTTTAAAGTACTAGACCTAGAGACAAAGTTACTAATGGCCATAACTAAACCATTCCAACTTTTTGGCAATAAGCATAGAAATAACAGAGCCCTAACTTCATCATCAAAAGTTACCCCTACAGAACTTAACTGACTGGTAACTGTATTAAATTCATTTAAATGATCAGCAATAGATCCACCTTCTAACATTTTCATATTAAATAAACGCTTCATAAGAAATACCTTATTTGAGGCCGAGGGTTTTTCATATAGTTTGGCCAATGTCGACATTAAACCCTCTGTTGTCGTTTCCTTTGAAATATTAAACACTACTAACGCTGCTAGGCATAATCGTATTGTTCCAAGTGCCTTTTTGTTGAGAATATCCCATTTTGTGTCTGTCATACCCATCGACTTCTTTGCCTTTCCGCTCAATGGTTGGTATAGATCTATCTGATATAGATAATCTTCCATCCACATCTTCCACATCTGGTAGTTTTGGCTATTAAATTTTTTGACCCTAAACCTACCATCTCTGCCACTGCTCCCACTCGATCTAGGAACCCTTCTCTCCTGCGAGTTTATCAACCAAATAGACCTTCGGCTTTGATACCAGTTGTTACAAAATTATATAGTACAGAGCAATGGAACACATAAAATATTGCAGAAATATAAACACAGAAAATGCATAAAACAAGAGAGACATAGATATATGTGGTTCACCCAGTTTGGGCTACGTCCATGGAGAAACAACCAGTCCTTTCTTTTATGCTATCCAACAAACTTAAGAGATACAACCCACAATAGATCCATTGTAATTCTCTCTTCACTCTCAATCTCCTCTCTCTTCCTCACTCAAAATATAGATCTACATAGATGCAATACAATTCCCTCATATATGGCGAGGGGTTTCAAAAACCCTAAATTAAACATAACTTCTACCTTCATATCTCCACCTAATGAACAACCCAAATTGACTACAAAATTACAACATTTTACAAGGCAATTTTACATCTAGTTTTAGCTTTAGGGGCGCTACTCCCGATCCCCCTACCAGGGGGAGGCTCCCAAAGGTCACAATCACCCCCCCCCACCCAGACCCCCCCTATAACGAATGTTTTATGGGCGGCGTTGCCGCCCCATTATGAACTAGGGTCCAAAGCGGTGATACCTTTGAATACAGAAGATAACCAGGGTCCACACCCAACAAAGAGTGTCAGCAAAGCTTAGATGTGTTAAAGGAAAAGATGGTCACCCCGCCGATCCTAGTCTTCCTGGATTGGATGAAGGAATTTCATGTGCATGTGGACGTTTCATGTATTGCACTCGAGGCAGTACTAACAGAGGCTGGTGAGGGAGAGCTAGATCACCCTATAGCGTTTGCAAGTAGAAAATTGTCTAAAGCTGAGAAGAACTATTTAATGACAAAGTGTGAAGGTTTGGCCATGGTGTGTGCACTCCAAAAATTCAGACACTACTTGCTAGGTGGACACTTTAAGATGTATACAAACCATTCTACATTGAAGTACTTGGTTAATAACCATGCGTTGGGGGAGAAAATATGCAGATTGCTATTGCTGTTTCAGAAGTATGACTTCGAAGTTATTGTAAAGCTAGGACAACTAAATCTAGGACCAGATCATTTGTCACGCACTGAAATAGGATAGAAGCCTACTAATTTGGATGAAGGACTGCCTGACGCACAACCCTTTGCAGTATGTGTAACAGACAATCACTTTGCAGATATCATACACTTCCTGACGATGAGGATGGCTCCAAAAGGGTATACTAGTCAACAAAAGAAGGAACTAGTGGTGCGCACGACATAATTTTCTGTCATTGCAGGGCATTTATAAAAAATCAGCTCGGATGAAATTCTACGATGTTATGTACCTGACTTTGAATGAAACAACATCCTTGCTAAAGCTCATGGAGGATCCGTGAGAGGACATTATGCAGGAAAATCCACAACGAAGAAGATTTTACGCGTTGGGCTATGGTGGTCGATGCTTCATAAGGATCCCAAGGCTTACTGTAAGGCATGTGATGTGTGTCAAAGGACAGGCAGGCCATCATGGAGGGATGAGCTGCTTCTGAATCTGCAACTGTCATTACAGCCATTTGAGAAGTGGGCGATTGATTTTTTGGGACCAATTAAGCGTCCAGGAAAGAAGACATTTGTTATAGACATATTTGGGCACATCAACCCCAAACTTATATGCCGATGTATTAGGGCTAATCAACCCCTAAAAGAGTTGTTTCATACCCTAAAGGAACATAGTCATATGAATACATCATTCCCCAAAAGTTCCATCTGAGAAACCAACCAGAAATTGCCTAAATTGAACCATACTGACTACTCCACTGGCAAAGTGTGATGCATAGTGAGTGATACACTGCCAAGGTGTGATGCATACTATTTAGGCCTTCTATAGGGTACGATGGGCGAGGATGGACAAATGTCTCAGACATTTTTCAGTTGATTTCTCATGGAATCTTCTACAAACTTCCCCTGTGCCACTTGCCTCTCTGAATTCGCCCAAGGATGAATAAGGAATCTAAGAAAATCTCCAATCCCTTCTCTTGTGGAACCCATTGTAACAAGTGGAATGGCACTAATCAAACCCCACGGATGACTTACACCCTTGCAAACATCTATAAATGGGTCCCTCATCCAAGAGATCTAGAGGCTGGAATATTGTGAATTGCAAGGAAGTGTTGATAGTTTGAGGAGAGAGTATTGTATTCCTATTGGAGTGATCTTGCTATTTCATAAGGTGAAGAAGGATTGAAGCTGGGAGGATGATGTTGGATCAGACAACTGGTTGTAATTATCCTTTCTATTAATTAAGCTCTTCAAGTTTTCTTCCATGTGATTTTGCGATTGTGAATGTTATCATTTGTGAATGCTATCATTTGTTCATTATATATATGATTCTGTAATGTTTATGTTGTGATAGATCACGATGCTTTGACGGCTCTTTGTTGTTGTACTTGTGCAAGTACTCTCCAAGCGTGTTAAGTATGGGGATGAGTTGCAGGATCTGTCAAAGAGGAGAGAGATCAAGCAAGGGATTAAGTGGAAGTTCCAGGTTGGTTCCATTATCTTTCTCTTATCCATTACACATAGAATAAATCATTGAATTGCTTTAAATTGTTGTTTCTAGAGTAGTTGCCAAACCTAGAGGGCTAGCATTCTTTAGGAATACTAGTTTTCCCATAAACAAATTGGCGACCCAGCTGGGGAGTGAACAAATGTTTGTTTGTTTTTATTTTTTGTTCTATGTTCAATTTGATAAACTATAGACAGAGTCTGAAGTCAGCCAGGTAGCCTTCGAATAGCTCTTGCTCTGCAATTGCATAGTAGATGAATGCTGCTTCGGTTGACCTCTGGTTTATTTTATAAATTAAAAATTTGACTTGCAAGCACATCTAGATGCCCTTTTGGTAGCTCAGTAACCTCTCAAGACATTCCATCATACTTTGCTCATCATTGTTCATCAAAAAACCCACCTTAACTCATTGAAAACAGCTCCACATTTGGGCCAAAACCCATTTCAGTTGCACTCCTTGGACCATCGCACTGTCTTCCACTGTGACTCAGTATGCATCGCTCCTCCCGAGTGCAATAAGTGCGATGAATCTCAGTTTCTGTGAAGCCTAGGTGTGATGATTGACTGGATTTTTTTTCCATCTAGAAATTGAGGGTTTTTTACCTTGTTTTCAGTTTTGTTTGGTTGTTTGGTTGTATATAAGAAGTGCCTCTTTACTAAAACTTACTTGCATCACTTAGATCAGCCTCAATTACATTAGGATTAGTGAATGTTTTTGTGTATTTTTTCATCATTTACAATCCTTTGTCGAAAATTTGTTTTAGTCGATTTGTCGCTTTGGTACAAAAAGTGTTGTAATTGTCATTTTTTGTCGAAAAGAGAAGTGTCGTAAATTCTTCCTTCCCTTAATAATCGATTGAACTTTTATTGATGTATTTGGTTTGAATTATTTATATTCAAAGTGTCGGAAGCATTTTTATTCAAAATTGAAAGTGTCGTTTTGAGTCTTCCTTTCTCTTTTGAAGGAGGAATTGTCAAAAATGTCATTTTGAGTGAAATATTTCAGATCTTTGCTGCATTTAGTTTTCCTTTTTGGAATTTTACACATTAAGGACAGAAAAAAACAAATACATGCATTTGCATTTAGCATTTTTTGATTTGTGTGTAAAAAGATGATTTAGGGAAATGCACTAGTGTGTGCTCTTTTCTCTTTGCTTAAAAGCATCGTTATCTTCTTTCCCTAGTAGCTAGGATTTTCATTGCTCAAATAAACAAAGATTGTTTATCATTGTAGATTGCATTTTAGGAATTTCAGATCATCATCATGTTGTGAACCATTGAAAAGCTAACTCTAAACAAGATCAACTTTAAAATGAGTTTCAATGAACCTAACAACACTTTGGAACTTAACGCAACATATCTATAGGTCTAGGCTAGTGACGTGTTCTGGCGTCGTTAAAACTAGTGGCTATCATATTGAAGGTTGGGTGATTTCTCCTCCTTGATACGACAAGTGCTAGCACGGACTTGTGCTCCTCGTACTGTCGCATATATATTGGGAAACCACAATAGGCTTAAATCCTTTATCCATAGGAAACTAAGTCTGTCACCTTATTGATCGCAATGCACTGAACACAGCATTCGGGAAGATTGACTACCATACATAAGTCCTTGGTAATTTCTTTTTAATTTATCACCAAGGTGTATATTTTAGTTTTGTGATTGGTTTGGTAATCCCTTTGTTTATATTTTCTAGAGTAGTCACTTTCATTCCTTTTCGACTCTTTAAAAGAAAAGGTCCATCTGAGCACTTGTCCTTTCAGACTCATTAAAAATCGAAGGAGACTAGAGTCATCTTTAGCTTTTTCTCGACTCTAAAAAACTTAAAAAGAAAATTTGTGTCTAAAGTGTCGTTAAAATTAATTGACTACGAATAGCATCCCTATTCCTTACTTGAGTTTAGGTTGAAACATATGGCAACAAATCCGAAGTCCATTGATCAAGGAATCCCTTTTGATGGGAATCCTAGTCCTTTTCCTTCTTTTGGAAATATTGGTGCTCCTTATATGGCTACATTATCCCTTCTGGGATTTACCATTGGCCTGCCAGTATGGCTGTTTCAACCTCTTTGGTTCAAAATGTCGTGATTTCTCCACAATCAAGTACACCTTCAACTGGACAAAATCAACCTCCAATTGATCCTGAAGTTGACCCTTTGCCTTCTTCCTTGTTTGTTTCTTCCTCTTCGCTTCATGAAAGTATTGATACTAGTAACCAGGTGGTTAAGAAGAAGAACCAAGCAACCATTGCTCTGAATGCAACATCTAATGAAAATCCATCCATTAAGCCTCATAAAGTCAAATATCCATGCATAATTTGCGTGGAAGACCATTTTCATCGAAATTGTCCTTACTTTCCTCGAATCTTGAAAGAATGGTCTCCCCACCATCCCGTGTCATCAACCTCTAGAGATCATGTTGGTAACACGTCATCAACTAGTGATAGCAAAGTTCATGGACAGAAAGGAAAAGTCAAGCTTCCATGTAGGTTATGTGAAAGGAATCACCCCTTTCACCTTTGTCCCTTTTTGGATGAAGCCAAAAGAGTGTTGGATAACCATCTTGCTTCACCGCAGCGACTTCCATCTGGTTACAAGAAACTCTCCCTAAATCCTTCAGTAGTTGATGAATCGACCGACCAAAATCAACCATTGGTCCAAACAACTCTCTCTGAAAGTGAATCCTATGAGTCTATACCCAACCAAAATCAACAGGTCAAGGTAACAGTTGACCCGATTTCACCTTCAGCTAATCGTACCTTTCTCGAATAGAGTGAAAATGATATCGTTCAAGTTCTTTTTGTTACTTCGGATTCTGATGAGCTTGGGGGCAATCCACCTATTCCATCAAGACAGGAGGAAAATCCTCCAGTTCTCATAACTAAAGGAGTTAATTCTCCCGTTTCTACGGTACCCTCTCCAAGTAGTCTAGTCACTTCCTTTGATTGGAATTGACTGGCAGGATCCCGCCTTCCTTCTTATGTGCCTTTCCAGATCACAGTAAAAATTTGTAAAATGATTGTATATGGCACTATTATAGATGAAGGTGCATCAGTGAGTATCCTTTCTTCAACTTCTTGGAAAGCGCTTAGTTCGCCACCACTTGTGCCTGTTACACAGAATTTGTTGGGCTTTAATAGAGGAACCAATCGATCGTTAGGGATCTTTCCTAAGTTACCTATTACTTTGGGAGGAAATACCATTTATCTGAACATGATGGTAGTCCCAAGACCTTTAGACTACAATTTACTTCTTGGGTGTGACTATGTTTATAACATGGAAGCTATTGTTTCAACACTTTTCTGAGTGATGTATTTTCCGCATGAAGGCAAGATTGTCACCATTGACTAGCTTTCATTCCCGGTCTAAATATAGCTCCGAGTCAATCATCATCCCTAAGTGGTCCATTTATTTCAATGGCATCATCCCCACCACGGGTTAATTATGTGGCAACTTGTTCCTTACCTACATCAACTGGCGATCAATTCAATGATGTTGTACATCATATATTCGGGGCATTGGAACCAGATTTCTTGTTCATGACCTCTTATTAGTTGTGATCAGGGAGCTCGAGGATAGTTCCTTGTCTTATGTCAACCTCATTAAAAAATGAAACCAAGTAGTATGAGGATAGTTCTTTTACTATGTCAACCTCATTTAAAAATGAAACAACTCTTATGAGCATAATTCCTTGTCTTGTGTTAAGCTCGTTAAAAAATGAAACAAGGAATCTGATGTGCTAAGCAGCGAATTGAACGTCTTTGACCACTAAGCAAACTTTTTGTCTTCTTTTCAAGCTTTTATTCAAAAATGAAAAGAAAACTATAGAGTCCTCTTTAAACCCTTTTCAGAATCATTAATCATGAAAAGATCATCGAGCGCTTGTCTTTTCCAACTCGTTAAAGTATTGGAAATGTCATCCTTCCTGTATTATTTTATCCTTTTTCGGACCTGAAGGATTACTTTACAAAAAAGAACTTATGGAGTTTTCTTTTCATCCCTTTTAAAACTCTCTAAACATGAAAAGGGACGAGTTATCCTTGTATTTAAACTCATTAAAACAATAGCGATAAATTTGTCCACCTAGACAAGACCAAATTTCACTGTTGCTAGACTCGTTAAAACATTAAATAGCGACAGGTTTGCCCGAAGGGCGAATTATAGAACAAGCATATCTTATCCTCCTAAATCTTGACAAAAATAAAGAGGTATTGGTTAGAAATGACTGGGGAAAAGGGAAAAAACATGAAGAATATATGGTAGCAAGTCACTCTTGAACATGACACTTTCACTTCATCACCATTATTGAGTTGGGTTGGGTTATTCCGTTCACCTGTCATCACACCATTTGTCTTTGACACCATCCATATTTTGGGGTTAACGCTACCAATTCATCTCAGTGTCACTGACATGTTCAAGAGAAGTCATTCAGTTGAAAAATCACCATCCAGTTAATGTCTCATACACTGCAATACCTACAACCTTCATTTTTCTTCATGACCATCATTCCTGAACCTTGTGTCATCAGTTCATTTTTCACCTCCAGAAATCATTTGCTTCATTTCGTGTCGTAGATGTGGGATACATCAAGGCCCTCCTATGACGAGTCGCTTCTTGTTGACATCAGCTCATTATCCAAGTAGTTGACTTAGAAACAACCCTTTTAGTGCTTTGAAGCTTGCAAACATTGATGGCAAGTTTTTCACTTCTGACGACAGGTTGACATCAATGGCCTTCGACCGAAAGATTTTGCGTGGTGTTTTACATCAGATCATGTATTCACACCATGTGAATTGTACTTTAGTACCTTGAGGATCATTATCATTATCGGCAATTCCTCTCGCCTCTGTTAACAGCTCACATCATTGGCTGGTAATCAGGCGATGTCTTTCCATGTTCGGATTCACAACATCCCTTCACATGGTTTGACTTGTACATCAGGTGAAGATTGAATGAGTTTGAAGACCCCAGATCTAGTTTCAACCATCCGAGCTATGATATATTCATGGATATAAAAACATCAAATGTACAAAGGCTCTACACACATGGTCATCCTAACCATGGATTATGACTCTATATCTGTAGAGTCACAAATCTGTATTTGTAGACAACTATTTGATCTATGTACATGAAATGAAATTTATAACGCTGAGCATGGGAATGCCTCCCTCAGCTAGATCATGAAAAATTATATTATGATGATGTATTTTATTGTAACTTATGCAGGTCACCTTCCAATTCGAAACTTCGGATCCTCATGATAAAGCATTTCACCCGACATGAATATTTACGATCTCATGCTTTAGGGGGAAACTGTTATAGACATATTTGGGCACATCAACCCCAAACTTATATGTCAATGTATTAGGGCTCATCAACCCCTAAAAGAGTTGTTTCATACCCTAAAGGAACATAGTCATCTGAATACATCATTCCCCAAAAGTTCGATCTGAGAAACCATCCAGAAATCGCCTAAATTGAACCATGCCGACTGCTCCACTAGAAAAGTGTGATGCATACTGAGTGGTACACTGCCAGGGTGTGATGCATATTGTTTAGGACTTCTATAGGGTGCAATGGGCGAGGATGGACAAATGTCCAGGACATTTGTCAATTGATTTCTCATGGAATCTTCTACAAACTTCCCATGTGCCACTTGCCTCTCTGAATTCGCCCAAGGATGAATAAGGGGTATAAGAAAATCTCCAACCCCTTATCTTGTGGAACCCATTGTAACAAGTGGAATGACACTAATCAAACCCCATGGATGACTCACACCCTTGCAAACATCTATAAATGGATCCCTCATCCAAGAGATCTAGAGGCTGGAATATTATGAATTGCAAGGAAGTGCTAACAGTTTGAGGAGAGAGTATTGTATTCTTGTTAGAGTGATCTTGCTATTTCATGAGGTGAAGAAGGATTGAAGCTGGGAGGATGATGCTGGATCAGGCAACTGGGTTGTAATTCTCCTTTCTATTAATAAATCTCTTCAAGTTTTCTTCCATATGATTGTGCGATTGTGAATGTTATCATTTGTTCATTATATATTTGATTATGTAATGTTTATGTTGTGATAGATCACAATGCTTTGACGGTTCTTTGTTGTTGTACTTGTGCAGGTACTATCTAAGTGTGTTAAGTATGGGGAGAAGTTACAGGATCTATTAAAGGGGAGAGAGATCAAGTAAGGGATTAAGCGAAAGTTCCAGGCTGGTTCGTTTATCTTTCTCTTATTTGTTACACATAGAAGAAATCATTAAATTGCTTTAAAATGTTGTTTCTAGGGTCGCTGCCAAACCTAAAGGGCTAGCATTCTTTAGGAATACTAGTTTTCCCATAAACAACGGGTGCGCGGTACATCATCACCGCGATTGAGTATTTGACTAGATGGGTGGAGGCGCAGCCTGTGAAGGACTGTATAGGGGCAACAATAGTAAAGTTCATCTTTAAGTATGTACTAACTAGATTTGGTTGCCCGAACATTTTGATGAGTGATCGCGGTACACATTTCCTTAATGAGACGATCATCGTGCTGAAAGAGGAGTTCCAGGTTTATCATCAAAAGAGTACGCCATATCACCAGCAAACTAATGGGATGATGGAAGTGTTCAATAAGATATCGGAGAACGAATTGATGAAGGTTTGCAATGCACAAAGAAATTACTGGGATATGCACGTACCCTTTGTGTTATGGGCTTACAGAATGACATGTAAAAAGCTGACTGGACAAACGCCTTTCAGGCTGGTTTATGGCATAGAAGTTGTGATGCCGATGGAGTACATTGTACCTAGTCTGTGCATAGTAGCATTTACAGGAATGGTAGATTGCAGAGCCCTGAAAGAAAGGGTTTCATAGTTGACAGAGCTGGAAGAGGATAGATTTTTCGCTGGATTCCATCAGTAAGTTCAAACGGAGTGTGAAAATGCATGGCACGATCGACACATCAAACAGCACACCTTTAAGGTAAATGATTTAGTGTTATTATATGACAGTGAGTTTGATAAATTTCCACGGAAATTTTGGATGCATTGGACGGGGCCCTATGTCTTCAAGGAGATTACCGATGGTGGAGCAGTTCAGCTAGTGAAGTTGAATGGAGAGCCATTTCTAGAGAAGGTAAATGGCAACCGATTGAAGCCATACACCGGGGATCCAACCAGATGACTATATGGTGAAGGCACAGTATTAGTGCTCTGGGAAGCTGGAAAGAGGCACGGGACTATAAACTACACTACCCAGGTTGCAGATTTGCATGACTTGGAGACTGCGCGGAAGGGAGGAATGTCACAGTATCGACAAAAGCGTGAAGTGAGGTGTGCTATAGAAGGAGAGATCGCACAGGGCAGCCAGAAAGTGACTGTTATGGTCACTATTCATGAGTTGATAGTGGGAAAAGGGCTAAGTGGAGCGGGGGGGCGACATTTAAGTTGGAATTTAAGAGCAAGATCTTTGAAAATCCATCACCAATCTAGCATTTATGAGAAGATTTTGGGGGGAACGGTCAGATTCAAATTCGAATTCGTCTATAAATTACAGATGGTTGCCCAACGAAAAACACTTTGCATTCTGAGAATTGAGGTGTTGAGCTATCAGGCGTGCATGAACCTTAAGTATTTAGAGGCTTTGGTGGCTAGTTCAGTATTTGACAAGTTGCCTAAAGCAACCCAAGAGCTTCTTATTAGACTCATGTCGACGCCCATGCAAACCGCAAGTGTTGGAGGATCAATGGTATCTGAGGGAGATGCCCTTGAGATTGGAAATGTAAAAGTGTCCACAGAAGTTTCAAAATCGCAGAGGTCACCCAGGCCGACGCCTACGCCACCCAAAGAGGGTTCCAAGACAAAGAAGGATAAGTAGAAAGCAACACAACCGATGCGTGAGTTGCCAAGAAAGCACCAGAAGGAAAAGCTCACTATGCAAGAGAAAGGAAAAGTGGCAGACTTAGAATCTGAGGAGGGTGTGAAGATATGGATATGGGTGCTGAGGACATTGACATTAAGGGTGTTGACCCTATCTCAAAGCTACCCAAGTACATCCCTCCGTGCTAGGGTAAGGTGAAGGTCCCGAAGGACCCGGATGAGGGGAAATTTATGCTAAATACCTCATTGCTACCAAACCAGATCACGTTTGAAGGGTCACACTTGGTGCACATTCTTGCTCTCAAACGGGAGGATTCGGAATTGGTGTACACAGAGCGATTCCTCCACTTGGAAACCAATACCTTTATGACTCGTGTGTTTTATAAAGATTCTGGTGTCGCCGTGCTGGAGTCGCAACAGTGGATTTAAGGGGTGGAAAAGGCAAGACTGTTAAACCTACTATGGGTGCCGCATTACCACCACACGCTCGTAACCTTGATGGTGATCAAACAGTTTCTATGCTTAGTGCACAATGGGTGCATGTGGTTAGGAGAACCGATACCCATCACAGATATGTTGATCCATAGGGTCACATTTATACCACATTCAGGCTTGAATCCATCCATGGCTTTTGGTGAAAAGACGGGCGAGTGCAACCTCGCCATGAGAATGAAGGACAAATTCAAGCTCACCAAGAAACTGTGCAAATACTCACTTTCTAGCATTACCGACCCCGCGGTTAAGGTCGCCACCAAGATTTTGGCTGGGAAAATAATGAGGAAGTGTCACACAGATGAAGTGTAGACACTAGTTGTGTCATTAGCGGCTCAGTGTGCAAAGGGCGTACAATTTAATTTGGCACTCTATCTCTGTGGGGAGTTCCTCGCGAATTGCACAGAAGCACAAGACCAGAGTAAAACCTTTCACTATTGTTGGTCACTGTTATCAATTATGTTGGTTGCATGGGAATTACCAGAGGTCAACTAGTTTCCTTCGGTCGCGTCAAATCTACCAGAAGAAGTGAAGTTTGCTTCACTTAGGGCCACCAAGGACGCCTCAAACGTCAAGAACACTAAAATATTTTGGGTGTTGATGGAGGCAAGCATCCGCACCACGATAAACTGCAAGCCGAGGTTATCCCCAACTGTCTTTGAGCAGTTATCAAGATATGTGGAGTTCAAAGCAAACTTCCGCTGTGTTTTGATCTAGGCGCGGAAGGTGTTATGTGGAATTTGTATCTACGGATAAATGAATTTTCCCTAATTGGGTAGCTACACTTAGAACAACATAAAGAAAGTAGTTTAACCTTTTCCCATAGTGTATAGATGAAATGAAGGAACTTACTTGTGATATTTCGCTTCCTTGATCTCCTTTGAATAGCTCCCATCACTCCCACTCGAACTGAATCTGCTCAATTGGTACCTATCAGCAAAAATAGAAGACTACAACGATCAAAATACATGATCTATCTACTATAAACCAAAGGAATCGACAAAATTGAAACATATTTGCATCATAGATATGAACACGAATATGGGAAAAGGAATAAACAACTTTATTAATGTAGAAGGAAGAGTTACACCCAATGTGGTTCGATCCCGTGTCACTCATCCGGCTTCAGTCCAACCCTCATCACACCAAAAGCACACCAATTTAGCAGCATAACATTACTTGACATGAACTCAAAATTCAAACCAAGAATATTTCTCTACAATCTTCAAATTACAGCCCTTAATCACTATGATGAGTGCTCAATTTATAGGGAAATGTAGGTGGTTATGTCATAAATTGGGCATTGAATGGATTTCCAAAATTGGAGTTAGTTTCCATGGAGAAAGGGATCAGAGGATAAAGGGCTAATTGATCCATAGCCTATCCAAAGTCCACCTCATAGGATGATATAAGAGCTGGGCATCCTTCTAGAATTCTCTAGAATCAGAGAATATTCCCAAAATCCAATGTGAATTTCACTCATTCTCGCCCAGTGCAGGTAAAAGAGGGCCTAAGTGCACTATATCGAAGGCCTAAATGGGCCTACCTGCCCTGCAGCGCAGTTACCCATGACCAAGGTTGCATTGGTGTCCCAAGGAGGAATTTCAACTGGGTTTCAAGCTAGGCAGTTTTTATGGATGGAAGTATTCAATTTGATGACTTGTCTAGGTCTGTACTGATCTGAATGTCGAGAGTGATGTGCCAAAATAGACCTATAATAGTTGCCCCCTAAAGCATGAAGTTGAAAATGATAATGTTGAGTGACATGCTTTATGATGTGATGAGGAGGATCTGAAGCAGACGGTGACCTACATCGATTATAATACATAATATCATGATATTTTTTATTTTTTCATGAATTACTGAGGGAAGGCATACCCATACTCAACATATAAACTTTTCATTACATGTACATAAATCAGATAGTCATTTATAGATATAAAGCCATGATAGGATGACCATCTGTGTAAATCCATCGTACATATGATTTAGTACTCTCCTAAAATCGCAGCCCGGATGGATGAAACTAGATATGGGGTCTTCTATCTCATCCAATCATTCGCTCAAGTACGAGTCTAACCATGTGAAAATGTGATCTGAAGTCGAACATGGGAAGAAGCTATTAATAGACGTGAGAGAGATCATCGATAATGAAAACGATTCTCAAGGTACTACAGTACATTCCACATAGTGTGAATATATGTTTTGATGTCGAACACCATACAAAGTCTTTCGCTCAAAGGCCAGTGATGTCAACCTATCTTGTGAAGTGAGAAACTTGCCATTGATGTATGAAAACCTCAAGGTAATGGAAGGGTGTTTCTAAGTCAACTTCTTGGATAATGTGCTGATGTCGACAAGAAGTGACTCATCGCAGGAGGGCCTTGATGTATTTCCCATCAATGACATGAAACGAGTGTAATGATTTTGAAGACAAAATATGACTGACAACACAAGGTTCAGGAATGGCAGTCATGAAAATGAAGGTTTATGATTATTGCAATGGATGAAGTTTACTAAGTGAGTTCTCTTGAACATGTCGGTGACACTTAATGAATTGGAAACATTGACCCAAAACAAAAGTGATGGATGGTGTGATAGACCATAGGTATGATAACCATCAAGCAGATAACCCAACCCAAATAGTCACATAGATAAAGTGAAAGTGTCATGTTCAAGAGCGACTTGCTACCATAAAGTGATTTATCCCTTTTCCCATTTTCCTCAGTCATTGCTGACCAATACCTCTTTATTTTTTAACAAGATTGAGGAGGATAACATATGCTTGTAGTATAATTCCACCCTTCAGTGAATCCATCGCTATGTGATGTTTTAATGAGCCTAGCGAAGGTGAAACTCGGTCTTGTCACGATGGACAAGTTTGTAACTATTTGATGTTTTAACGAGTTTAACAACAATGAGAACTCAGTCCTTTCATGTTTAGAGAGTTTGAAAAGGGAAAAAAAGGAAACTCCATAAGTTCTTTTTTGTAAATTTGTCTCTCAAGTCCGAAAAAGCATAAAATAATACAAGAGAGAACCTATTGACCATGTTCGATCAATATATTCCTTTTTCGTAAGTAATCTATCTCAGTCCAGAAAAGGGTTAAACTTATACTAAGTAGATGTCATTTCCAATCTATTTACGAGCTGAAAAGGACAAACACTCGGAAATATTTTCATGTTTAAAGAGTCAGAAAAGAGCTTGAAAGCAGAACCCCTATTTTTTATTTTCTTTTAACGAGTCAAAAAAGGAAAATACTCGGCAATCTTTTCATGTTTCAAGAGTCTGAAAAGAGCTTAAAGAGTACTCCACTTAGAGGAACGAGTGGTGTCTAGGATATAAATTGGTTCCGGTGATGTTGGAACGTCTCAAAACATGTTGATTTATGTGAAGAGGTTGGCTAATAAGAGCACCCATTGCAACTGTTCCTCCAAAGGGATAAAACAACCAAGTGAAAGCTTATGATCAGCCAAGAAGATAGCGATGATGGAAGGAAAAAAGCCAAGGCTCATCTAACAGAAGAGGTTGATAGAATGGCAATCACGAGGGTTAAAATGGAGATGGGTTCATTTTTACACAAGCTTGAACCATACGGAACTATGCTTGGATTTAGTTTCATGTTTACACAAGCTTGAAACGAAAAACTATGCTTGGATTTAGTTTCATGTTTACAAAAGCTTGAAATGAAAAACTATGCTTGGATTTAGTTTCATCTTTACACAAGCTTGAAACAAAAAACTATGCTTGGATTCAGTTTCATGTTTACACAAGCTTGAAATGAAAAACTATGCTTGGATTAGTTTACATGCCCCCAGCATGATGGCTCAATTCTAGGCGCATGCCCCCTAAGCTTCATTACATTCTCCTAAGTAGACTACTCATGGCTATCAGGTGGATGGAATGAAAGTTCATTTACGAGATCAAGTGAAAGACCCGACCAGGATTTTATGAGATCTAATCAAATACTTGAATTTGAACTTTGCTCTAGGGGACCTTGTTTCATTTTTTAATGAGCTTGACATAAGACAAGGAACTCTACTCAAATTGCTTGTTTCATTTTTTAACGAGCTTGACACAAGACAAGGAACTATGCTCTGATTCCTTGTTTCATTTTTTAATGAGCTTGACACAAGACAAGTAACTATGCTCTGGGACCTGTTTCATTTTTTTAATGAGTTTGACATAGTTAAAGAACTATCCTCATATTCCTTGTTTCATTTTTTAACGAGCTTGAAACAAGAAAAGGAACTATGCTCATGATTCCTTTGTTATGACCCATAAGAGGTCATGACTTCCAAGAGGTTCTCATCATATGGTAGAACAATGCTCTGGAAAGGATACATAGCGAGGAATCCATTAGAGAGATCTGGTTCCAATACCCCCAGTACATAATGCACAACATCACGGAATTGATCGTCAGTTGATGTAGGCATGGAATGGGTTGCCACATAATTGACCCGTGGCGGGGAAGATACCATTTAGGGAAGATGGTTCAAAAGGACCATTTAGGGAAGATGGTTGACTGGAAGCCATATTTGGATCAAGAAATGAAAGCTGGTCAACGGTGACAATTATGCCTTCATGCGGGAAACACATCACTCGAAAGAGTGTTGAAACAATAGCTCCCATGTCATAGACATAGTTGCACCCAAGAGGTAAATTGTAATATAAAGGTCCTGGGACTACCATCACATTGAGATAAACAATTTTTCCTCCACAGTAATAGGCAACTGAGGAAGGATCCCTAATGCTTGATTGGTTCCTCTATTAAAAGCCATCAGATTCTAAGTAACAGGCACAAGTGGCAGCGAACCGAGTGCCTGCCAAGAAGTGGAGGAAAGGATACTCACAAATGCGCCTTCATCTATAATTGTGCAAGATACAATGATATTATAAACCTATGCTTTGATATGGAAAGGCACATAAGAAGGAAGAATACATCATGCCAATCGATTCCAATCAAAGAAAGTGACTAGACTACTTGGAGGGGATACCATAAGAACGGGAGAATTACCCCCTTGAGTTACGAGAACAGGAGGATTTTCCTCTTATCTTGATGGAGCAGGAGAGTTGCCTCCAAAATCATTGAATCTGAAGAAATAAAAAGAACTTGAGTGGTATCATACTTACTCTCTACGGAAAAGGTACGAATAACTGAAGGTAAAATCAGGTCAACTATTTCCTCGACT
>APFE031063368.1:331015-483492 GCA_000404065.3 Pinus taeda
ACTTAGTTACCTATGGATGGATAACAACCTAATGTAGTCCTCCCAAATATACCTAAAAGTACATGGAGGCCCAATCTGTGTTAGCGTTGTCTAATGCGAAACCGCACAATGAGAGCATTATTTTATACTGTTCATATTATAACACTGCCCTATATACCCAAAAGTATGTGGATGAGCTATGATATACTTATCTACGTGGAATGAGGTATCACACTCAGAATGTATCGAAGATAATTAGCGACAGCTGCTATGTTTAACGACGCCGGAACACGTCTCTATCCTAGACCTCTAAATGTTATGTGTTAAGTTACAATGCTCCATTATGTTAATTGAGATAACTTTTAAGTTGACATTCTTAAGAATTTTCCTTTCAAGGTTCACCACATGATGTATGTTTGCAATTCCTAGAATGAAACTAACATGAGAAACATTCTTTAGTCAATTAACAATGAAAACCCTAGCTAGTAAGGGGTAGAGAAATCAGATCTTTGACAAAGAGAAAAGAGCACACCTAATGAAATTTCCCTAGCTATTCCTATCAAGCATTCACAAACTACAATATGTACAATGAAAATTTTTCTTTTGAGTCCCTTTAGTGTTTAGATGAACAAAAGGAAACTAAATGCACAAACGATCAATTAATACTTTTCGCAAGAAACGAAGACTTTATGACGGTTTCTTTTTCAAAGAAATGAAGACTTTACAACACTTATTTTTCAAAAAAGACTAATCGATGTAAGATAACTTTGACAATGAATCGATAATGATGAAGAAATCACTTAAGAAACACTAAACAATCAAGGCCAAAGTAGGGCTAGGTGAAGAAATACAAACTGATTTCAGAACCGTAGAAAACATTGATCTTTCACCAAACAACATTAGAAGCAAATTTGGAAAAACCAAGCCAAAGGTGGGTATTTTAGCTTAACAGGGATCAACACAGCCCAGAGTGGGAGATAGTGAACTGCAGTGCACTGTCTCTAAGCTAAGGCTGCTCTACAGTGCACTATGTCAAGACCAACATTGCGCTGGTGCCAGAGAGTCTAATTAGAAGACATTCAAGCACACTTTTTTTGACCAAAAACACTTCAAAATGACTAAAAAGAGATCAATGAAGTCAAGTAAAGTCTTCTAGGATGTAATATGATGGGGATAAACTACCAGGAATGACAGTCGTTCCCAAGTATGGTTGCTAATTTTTTATATGGAATTTGTATCTACAGATAAACACATTTTCCCTAAGTGGGTAGCTACACTTAGAACAACAGAAAGAAAGTAGTTTAACCTTTTCCTATAGTAGATAGATGAGATGAAGGAACTTACTTGTCATATTTCACTTCCTTGATCTCCTTTGAATAGCTCCCGTCGCTCCCACTCGAACTAAATCCGCTCAATTGGTACCTGTCAATAGGAACAGAAGACGACAACGATCAAAGCACATGATCTATCTACTCTAAACCAAGAAATTGACAACATTGAAACATATTTGCATCATAGATATGAACAAGAATATGGGAAAAGGAATAAACAACTTTATTAATGTATAAGAGTTACACCTAATGTGGTTCGATCCGTGTCACTCATCCAGCTTTAGTCCAACCCTCGTCACACCAAAAGCACAGCAATCCAGTAGCATAACATTACTTTACATGAACTCAAATATCAAACCAATATTATTTCTCTACAATCTTCAAATTCCATCCCGTTATCACTCTGATGAGTGGTCAATTTATAGGGAAACGCAGGTGGTTATTTCATAAATTGGGCATTGAATGGATTTCCAAAATTGGAGTTAGTTTCCATGGAGAAAGGGATGAGAGGATAGAGGGTAAATTGATCAATAGCCTATCCAAAGTCGACCTGATAGGATGAGATAAGAGCTGGGCATCCTTCTAGAATGCTCTAGAATCAGATAATATTCCCAGAATCCAATGTTAATTTTTCTCATTCTCACCCAACGCGGGTCAAAGAGGGCCTAAGTGTAGTGTAGTGCAGGGCTGAATGGGCCTACCTGCTCTACAACGTAGTTACCCCTGACCAAGGCTGTGTTGGTGTCCCAAGGAGGCATATCAGCAAGGTTTCAAGCTAGGAAACTTTTATGGATGGAAGCATTCAATTTGATGACTTTCCTAAGGCATGTAACAACTGAATTAGGGTTTGATGAGCCCTAATTGTACTAATCTGAATGTCGGGAGTGATGTGACCAAATAGACCTATAACAGAAGGACCCCAAGAAAAAATGGTATGATCTTCCATTCATGGCAATGGACGATGCAATTACAACAGTCTTAGAGAGTCGACCATCAGAGTGGCGCACGAAATCAGACTTGTTAGCTGGGTCTAGTAAGTCCGCAGCGAAGCAGAAGAAGGAAGAGGCCTGGCTGAAGATGCAGTAGTTCGCTGACAGAAGGAAAAAGGAGGTTGAAGACAAAGCTAAATTAGAGCATGCTGCTAAGAAGCAGGCAGAGGAGGAAGATGAAGAGGAGAGTGCGACTTTGACAGAAGTTAGAAGTCTCCTTCATCGCAGACGAAGGAAGAAGAGCAGCAATCAGACAGTGAGGTGCAGACCTGGAGACTACTCCATTCTGAGTTAAGCACACTAGGGAGTAGGAAAAAGTAGGGCCACAGAAGAAATCCAAGGCCAGCAAATCATCACTTGACCTGATCACTTTCACTGAAGGTGATCAGAATGATATCGGGGACACACTGAAGGATGCAACCGCAGAACTATTGCAAGAGTTTGAGCAACAGCAGAAGCAAGCCTTAGCCACCATTCAAACGGGTCTGCATGAGCTACAGATCCAAGCCACTCCAGTGTAGACTACTGTGGGATAGCGCAGTGTGACGTCAACTAGCTTGGCACCTAAGACCTCAGAAGCAGTAGAGCTGGTCTGCTCCTTGGATCCATGGGCCATCGTGCTGTCAGACAAAGCATTGACTACAAAAGTGGAAGCTGACAAGGTCACCGTCAGCGCTCTCAAGAAGGTTGGGTTGAACTTGGCCACACTACCAAGTGAAGCCCTTCACATCTTGCAAGACGATGTGATCGCGAAACTTTGGGCCAGAGAGTAGCATGTGTTGAATGTGATCAGCGAGTAGAAGGCCAAAAATGCCCATATTTTCATAGAAAAGACTTCCGCGATTGATCTCATAAAGAAGATCACAAAGAACAATGAGCACACCACAACTGTGCAAGTTGAGGCCTGTAGAACTATTCTGGAGTTGAATATCCCAAAAGATGCACCAGTCGATGCCATAATTCAGAAGCTCATTATAGGTGTGCACGATGCAAGGATAGAGCTATCTAAGGTTCATTTTGAGCTAAACCTTAAGATCACAGAGCTCAAGTTGATGGCCCAGCCTTCAACTCCACCATAAGTCAAAGAGCAGCGCAAGGCAGCTGTCAAGGATGCAGTTGCCGCAGTGAAGGATTGCATTTCACTCTTTGAGCAGTCACTCAAAGTAGTTACCAGCCTACAGGAAGATCCCAACATGCAGCGTCTAGAAACAAAGGAAAGGAAACTACAATAGAAGTATGACGAGGTCAAAGCGACGATGTGCACCATTTCCATCACAGAGAGGTTGACGAAGCTGTAGGAAGCGAAGGTACTTAAGGAACATGTGGACGCAACACATCACAAGGAGGCAGTATTGAAGGCCAGATTGGGGCCTTGGCTAGATGAAGCCTATGTGATCATGGCCACCATTGAAGGAAAATTGGCTAGTCTACAGGAAACACAATAGAAAATATAGGCAGATAGCACAAGACCAGCGACAGAGCGGCTGGTCGAGTAGGTTAAGCAGGCGGCGACGTAGTGTACCAGCAAGGTTGCATTAGTATAGGAGGAGCTGGGAGGTCTTCACGACAAAATATTTGCACCAACAAAGTGACTTGGGGGTGAGTCACCATATTTGTTTTGGGAGCCTGTTGGGAACAGGTCCCCTAGTGTCAATTTTGGGGTTAAAGGCCCAATTTTTGGGGCAGAAAGCCCATGTTTTGTATAAGAAGTGTAAAGTCTCCACATTTTGTGGTCATAGAGAATGAAGATGTAAAGATCCATAAAGGGTTTCTGCCCTTTGTTTAATGTAAGTCATGTCAGCTTTAGGAGATCTACCCATGGTCTGCGGACCATGGGATTATATAAAAAGAAGTCTTAAAAGGGTCTTTTGGTAGTTTAGTTCAGATATGTTTTGAAGAGTCACTGATGTAATGGGTCTATGAGAGCTAAGAGAAAAGAGTCTTAGCATAGGAAAGAGGCTTTGTAGTTGTGTGCATAGAGGCCTAGGGTAGAAGATTGCAGTTGAGTGTGCGAACCCCAACAGTTGTGTGCACAGGGTAGTTAGAGTCTGTAAAGGAGATCTGAACATCAATAAAAAGAATTATTCTAGAATTACCTGCATATGAGATACTTTACTTTTGTTATGAATGCATGCGGTTATGTTATGTTGAATATTGGGTTTATGATTTAATGATGTATTGATGAGCAAATCTATGTGTTCTACTTTTTTATATGAACGGAAGTAAGAATATTTTTTTACGCAAAGATAATCATAATGCATGTTGAAGTTATCCACTACTTAAGCTAGTCTAGGTAAATACAATAGTAAGAGTACTTACAGAGGCACGTAAGTGTCTAAATCGCCTATTTACGGTATACAAAAGACAGTCGCAGACCTTCGCGAAGGTCTAGAGGACAACTAAGGGAAGTATATCGATAAGCCCTAAAAGGCTTATCAATCTGTGCAAAGGAAGAGTTAGGGTATAAAGCGACATCACTACCATCTTAGGGTGTGGAACTTGGTTCTTGCATCGCCCATACTGCTTCAGGTGAGACTTTGGTCCGTGCTCTGTGGATTGATGCCAAAAGGTCGAGTAGTGTAAGTATTTTCTTGGCTAATTAATGTTGAACCTAGGTCAGGGCCCATCAAGCCAACACCCTGACATGTTTTTTCAGAACTACAAATCTGAAAGTGCCCATAGGGATAATTAATGACTTGTAAAATATTAAGTTTGATGGAAAGGGTGGAACAACCATTCTCTAGCACACCGCTCGCTTTCTTGATTTTTTTCAGTCAGCGCAATATTCATTGTGAGGATACTGATTGCAGGTTGTTGATTCTCACATTAAAATCCCGCATTAAGGAATGATGTTACACATTGTCAATCACTTCTATACACTCTTTCGAACATCTTGTCAAGGAGATCTATTGTTCCTTTGAGAGGTATGATTACAAATTTGTTTACAGAAAAATTATGCATCTAAGAAAAGCACCCGATGAATCTCTTAACGATTTTCATGATCTCTTTATTCATTTCTATTATGAATTTTATGATGATGATATTGATTGAAATTTAATGAAAGAGAAGTTTGAATTTCTTGTTCATATTTCGATGAATCCAAGAGAATATGAATCTTTTGAAAGTCTCCCAACATATACTGGTTATGGAGCTCCCAAATCTGCGATGAAGTTGTTGTTGTTCCAAGTGACTCTTCATCTTCCTCTCATCAAACAACTCCATTTACGTAGGTTGAGGTTGGAGAACTTAAGATTCCATCCGTTTATCTCCCACCATCTTCTCCCACCTCACATATTCAAAATTTAAATGCAAGTTTTGACTGTGGATTTGATTTTTCAAGTGAAGTTCTTTCTCCTCACCTTCCATCTATTGGTTCTTTTTCTCCTCCCGATTACAAGTTGTTGTGTTCACCGGTTTCAATTGTTTCTTTCGATTTTCTTGAGGATGAAACTTAGGATGGAGCTAGTGTTGACCAAAAAACTTGTGATATCATTTATGATGACTATGTGTGGGATTCTATTTCTGAACAATAATTTGCAATGAAAGTTGATATTTTTCTTTTTTGCCTCTCCCTCATTATCCTAATATCTTCCACTATTCTGCCACACCCATTGAATCTTTTGAAGGAACAATTTATGACGATGTTAATTATGATCACACTCGAGCTCCTCAAATGTCAGTTTTACATCTAAACTTGGAGAGAGAAAATATTCTCTTCTTGATCCTTCTAATCCATCATCTGATCATTCTAAACAAACAAAGGGTGAGATTTCTTGTTTTCAATCTTACCCTCTCTACGATTCATCGTATCAAGAGGATTCCTTTGCTTTCGATGTTGAACTTTTTAATCATGGTTGTTGTGATCTATTATTTGATTCATCTAGTCACGACTCTTATTTTTCTGTTATTAATCTTTCTAAACCCCCGATTTTTTATGATCTACCCTCTTATGTCTTGGAACTGTCGTAAGTTGTTGAGGCACTTCAGGTCACACTTATGGTCATGTTAATCCTTTCAACAATCTTCGCACCATCCATATGTTTTGCATGATGTTATCACTCAACCATTGGAGGAATCATACTTGGAAAGCTCGTTTGCAAAACATAAGTTTTTCACTTTCTTTATGTTTGTTGAATTTAGAAGTTCTAAAAGAAGCTCTTGCATGTCACCTTGTTGAGATGTGTACAAACACCATCGTGCATCCACAAAGTGTTTTGTATGTGATTTTCTATCATATTTTTCTACGTGCATTTTCACTCTTTGAATGTTATGGCATGTATCGATTTATCTTTCTTATCTGTTGTTATTCTTGAATATGTTTCTTAATATGGATTCCTTCGTCCATATATGTCATCCTATGCATCGATGGTTGCACTGGAAGTTTCATTTTATGTAAACCTAACCTATTCTTGGTTAGTTTAGGAGTTGGAGTAGTTTGTTTGTTTTCTTTCTTGTGTTTTGTTTTGATTCTTTTCGCCATGCTCTTTTCTTTCCTTTTCGTTGTAGGATAGCTTCTGCATGATACTGTGTTTGGTTTCCAAAGAAAGAATCGTGAAGTTCGAGAGTAAATTTTGCTACTTTCAATGCTTGGTTATCTGTTTATTCCTTCTCTTTGTGTGGATCTTACACCTTTTAGTCGATGATACCCTGATGGAAAATACGTTCTTTTTCGAAGAAAACCATGGTGGAATCATGATGCTTAATCCATAACTAGTATCACATACTCTAATCGGTTTTATAATTGTTCGGCTTCGTCTTTTGAACTAAGTCAAGCAGAGTAAGGAGGTGAGGAAACTTTAACAAATGAATTGTATTTCAAAGGTGTATAAATATCCTTCTCTGAAGGGACAACCTCTTCTACCCTGAAAAAGTTGGGATCCCTCTTCCACCCCATGAAATAAATAAGTGCCCATAGTTATTTGAACAAAAGAACATAATAATAACAATATAAGGCAAAAGAAGAGAAAGGCTTCCTGCACAGGGAGGTCAAGCAAGCAACTTCGTCGGGGTACTGTCCAGGCTTACTAGAAGTAGAGCAATGTTTGTGTTCCTGAAGTGACTCTGTCGGGGTACTGTCCAGGCCTGCTGGAAGTGGGGCAACATTAGAGATTAAAAATAAGACTCTGACAATCCTTTTTCACTTTTGTATCTATATACTCCCCATCCCCCATCAAAACAACTGAGTTCAAATTGTTATTAATAGTGTGTCACAGATGAAGAGAATGACAAGGACTATATCTTTAACTTAAGCTATGTAAAGAAGTTATGGTGATCAACGAATTGAACAATACTTCCTAAAGAGTTAGACCTGGTTTACAAGAAGGAAGACCCATACAGAGAGATGGAGTTCTACTAGTGTTTCGCCAAGTGTTGTAGTTGATACAACACCCACCAAAATTTTTCCTGTTAGACTCCATTTTGTCAGCCCGCTGCAGTCAAATTCACCAAGGTTCATTTCTCGTCATTTGCAGTCATCAAATACCAGTTTGGTCAAAAAGGGTCATTTTAATCCTTGAGTCCAGGGTTTTGTCTCCAGAAGTGTTCACTAACGCTTGCAGGCCAAAGAGAGCTTCAATAAGGTTTCACTTCAAAATTCACATTATTAATAATGCCGAAGGAAATTTCTTCTTTAAAACTCTGTTTTAAAGAAGAAATTATTAAGTTCGTTTAATGCATGATTGATAAGGTTTTACAGTTCTTCAGGCAGCCCTGCCCATCTCGCTAGGTTCAGCAACTCCAACACCTGCAGGAAATCAATCAAGAAAAAGTCATCATTTCAAAGCCAAAAGTCGAAGGAAAAGAGAAATCAGAGTTTGTGTCCAAGTTGTCAAAGCGCCAAGACTCTACAACTTTACAAAGTGAATTTGCCAAAATCAAAGTCATCAAGATATTTTAATTGATTAAAAGGCCATTTGCACCCAAAGACCACATCGAAGGGTTAAAGGACGAATTTTTTGTTTGGAGGCCGGAGTTGTGCTAACAGTCAACGCGTGGCGCATAGAGCACATGGCGCAGCGCACTGGGCAGCCTGCGCGGCGCACAGAGCCAAAACACTTGTTGGATGATGTGGATGTGGATTTTACAAATTTAGAGGACCATATGTACAGAGAGGAATTATTCTGAAGGTGATATGGAAGCATATTTACAGTCCAAAAAAGAGTTGATAGGTGGAAACATGGCAAAGTTTATTTGCATGTTCGTTGGTTCTGGGATATGGATTGGTTGGAGATAAGATTTGAAACTAGGGTAACCATTCAAACCATTCACTCAGCTCATGGGAACTCTTCCAGCTGCAAGTGCAAATGCTCTTCCTGAAACATTACAGACCCTTGATGACTGATCCAAACTCGCCTATTATTGATTTTTATCCTATTGACTTTGAGATAGACATGAATGGTAAACGTTTCACTTAACAAAGGTTTTAGCAAATTGCTGGAATCAGCTGATGACTTGGCCTAGGATATCCCTGAAGCAGTAGATATTTTAGCATTATTTGTTGTTCGTGCAGTAGTTGATGATTTACTTCCTCCAGCTTTTCTAACCAAAACCTTGAAATCTCTACCGGAGGATTCAAAGGGGAGTTGAAGTAATTCAAAAGGCAGAGAAAAGTTATTTATCGGCTCCTCTTCATGCAGAGATTATTGAACGTCGATGGGGTGGCAGTACCCACATCACATTAGAAGAAGTAAAAAAAAAAAAAGATAAGCGACTTGTTAAATGAGTATGTTGAGAGTGGTGATAAGGCAGAAGCTTGTCGTTGTATAAGAGATTTGAATGTTCCTTTCTTTCATCATGAAGTCATAAAGAAGGCTTTAATTTTAGCCATGGAACGAAGAAGCGCAGAGCCACAGATCTTGGCTCTATTGAAAGAATCTACTGAGAAGGGTCTAATAACATATAGTCAGATGTTGAAGGGTTTCGGTAGGCTTGCTGATACTGAAGATGATTTTCACTGGACATAATCAATGCGAAGGACATGTTTGAATCTTTGGTTTCGAAGGCAACAATAGAGGGATGGCTTAGTCCATCATCTGTTAAGTCCATCCCTAGTGAGCAGAATAGACCAGCAGAGCATGATAATTTAAGGCTCTTCAAGGAGAGGGAAGTGACTATTATTCAAGAGTACTTCCTTTCTGATGATATCTCTGAAAGTCACAAGGAGTCTAGAAGACCTTGTTGCCCCTGATTTCAATGCAGTTTTTGTCAAGAGGCTTATAACATTAGCTATGGACAGAAAGAATAGAGAGAAAGAAATGGCTTTTGTTTCGTTGTCTGCTCTCTATACAGAGATGTTTTCCAGTTGAGGATATTGTGAATGGTTTTGTTTTGCTACTAGAATCTGCTGAGGACACTGCATTAGACATACCTGATGCTGCAAATGAACTAGCCGTTTTCTTGGCTAGAGCTGTTATAGGTGATGTTTTGGCTCCCCTGAATTTAGAAGAAATCGACAGCCAATTAAAGTCAGGACCTATTGGAAGAGGAGTATTCGCCTCAACAGTCTCTTCGAGTGATCAAAGCTTATAATGTGCTTCTCAAGCCTCTATCCAGAGCACGATATCTACCACTCAGAAAACTCTCTAATCCAGCAACACACTCATTTCATGGTGCCAATAAAAAAAAATCTCATGGATTCACTTAATTATTTACTTCACAAGGACTTGTACGGTTCTGCGCAGCCCTTGATGGCTCTTTATATGTAGTTACACCTGCAAGGCATCCATGTTGATGAGGAAGCAACTGTGCCTGACCCAAAATTGCTCATGGAGATCATGGAGGTTCGACAATCTGTAGAAGATGCTAACAATGATGATGCACTCAAAGTTCTTCAGAGTAAAACACAAGCGAAACTTAAAGAAGGCCGGTCATCTTTCTCAACTGCATACGAAAGTCATGATTTTTCCTCTGCAATATCATCTGTTCAGAAAATTTCATATTATGAACGTGTAAATGAAGAGATCAATAATAAGCTTTAATGAAGATCATAATAATCAAAAATAGGGAGAGTCTACATCAGCTGAAGATTGGTTAGTGGGTCTTGGATTTTACTTCCGACGGACAAAGTTTCATATTCCCAAGTAAAAGCCATGGAAACCAGGTAAAAGCAGTGAGGTGAAGGTCACACAGCATGTAAATCTAGAATCCATATGGAATGGCAGTATCGATATAAAAGACTTGTTAGCGAATTCATCTTTACAGTATAACATTTATTGTATTAGGTTTTTGTGTCATAAATGCACAAAAATTCATTGAGGTCATGATAGCCAGGAATCAGTAGGTTTAATTTCAAATGCATAAAGGAGGAGGTTTTGAGTGACACAAAAGGTGAAAAAGTCAAAAACCAAGCGGTGAAAAAGGCACAGGGAAGGAAAAAAGTTAGAAATCGAAAAGCCCAAAATAAAGAAAGACATCTGTCACAGCAGAAAAATAGGAAACGATGGTCTATTTCTGACTTCAATTACAATTTCAAGAGAACCACACCTACGTATGTCATTTTTCAGATCCAAGTAAAAATGTAACGCTGCTCTATCGCCAGCACAAATGGACAGTGCTTTCCCTATCTTCGTCGATTGGTTTTCCAGCTTCCTGCTTTCCATCGATTTGTTTTCCCTCACATGAAATATATTTATGGTATGAAAATTCATTTTGTAAGGGTTCTGAGTTCTGGAAAATAGTGGGAGAGTTGTGAAAGAAAACTTCATTGTACATTTTTGACAGGGATTTAAATAAAAGATGCAGCTTTGACCCCTGAGATGCTTGTGGTATGAAATTTAACATTTGTCTCATCCTTTGTTTCATATGTAGCCTGTTGTGTTTCCATTTCATTTCATAATTGTTTCTAAATGAATACTTTTAAGTGAGAAAGGCAGAATTCAATTTATTTGCTCTGTCTTGAGGAAGTGTTCATATTTAATGTTTTCTTCTGTTTGACAAGGATCCATCTTCTATGCCCTTGTCAACCTCTCAAACAGTTCACCCACTCCGCATTATTTCAAAATTGATGTTAAATTTCTTGCCTATCTTGCCTTAGGAGATAATTTGTGTTTTTTATTATATTTCCCTGTTCAAGTTGTTCTTTGCCCCATGCAGCCCAAAAACCCAATCATTTATTAAAACCTCATTTCATATCTCTTTACTAGCCTAAAATCAATTCCCATTCTAGAGTCATCTCGCACCCTATTGTTCATTTTATCGAGATTGAATGGAGAGAGCCCTCTCCTGTCCTCGTAGGGCTAGCTATGAGGCTGAGCTTGGTTTGATGTGGCCTTGAGTTTTTCCTTCCTCAGCCTGAGGCAGATTCAAGTGCTAACATAGTGGAGACCATACTGGGGAAGATGGTTTGTTGTTGATGTGACATTTGACTTGTTGATTGTCTTGTCCCAGTACATGAAATCAAGTTGCAGATCTGATGTTGATGGTGGACAGCAGTCAGACACATATGAAGGCTGAAACATTCACATGGCGACTCCAACTCGATCCAGACATTCTGGTGCTCGCTGATCCATCTATGCAATGGTAGGGTATGTGGAAAACCCTGTACTTTGTGAAGCTGTAAACGAAGTTAGAGAGTGGTTAGTGGATATTGAAATTAATGAAGAATTTTTCAGTGCCTTGCTTCAATGTTTGAAATCTCCAAAGTTCCCTCTTGAAACTAAAACTGGTGTCTGTGAGTTAATTGTTGAAAAACTTGAGAAGGAGATTCAGTATTTGAATGAGCAGATCCAATCATATGATTTCCGAGATCCTAAAAAGTTCTTGGAAACTCTTCCTCCTTCGAAACAAGAAATAATAGAGTTGCCTACAGATGTTTGCATTGACTGTGTGCAGCTGGAGGTATGTATTGCGGAGTTGGGGCAGCAAACAGAGTCTGGCTTTTGCGATCCTATTGCAACATACATGGAAATGTTTTTCAGTTTGATTGATAGATCAGGCTGTCTTTTACATGACCAGGCTCATTACGTGCATGAAGGATTGACAGCAATTACATCTGTGTCCTGGTGGAAGCATTCTCAAGCGGCATCATTCTCAAGTTTACTTGAATGGTTGATCTGGCATTTCAGTATTACCTGATCTATTATTTTTACAGCAAACTAGGGTAGATTTTGTAAATAAATAAGCAGCCAAGAGGCAACGTTTCATTCTAGTTTCATTACAGTTTAGTTTGAAGTTTGCCGAGTCAGTTTTTCAATCATTTCAGTCAAGTTTCAGTCCATAAATGAGTCGGAAATGTCGTGTTGTCTGTTGAAATAATGATTCCATAGCCCAATGGATGGAGGCACTGTCTACTCTCCCAAAGCCTCCAAGAAGCAGCAGCTGCCATCCCCATTGGAGCCAATGTTAGACTCCGTCTTGTTAGCCTGCTGCAGTCAAATTCACCAAGGTTCATTTCTCGTCATTTGCAGTCATCAAATACCAGTTTGGTCAAAAAGGGTCATTTTAATCCTTGAGTCCAGGTTTTGTCTCCATAAGTGTTCACTAATGCTTGCAAGCCAAAGAGAGCTTCAATAACACTTCAAAATTCACATTATTAATAATGCTGAAGGACATTTCTTCTTTAAAACTCTGTTTTAAAGAAGAAATTATTAAGTTCATTTAATGCATGATTGATAAGGTTTTACAGTTCTTCAGGCAGCCCTGCCCATCTTGCTAGGTTCAGCAGCTCCAACACCTGCAGGAAATCAATCAAGAAAAAGTCATCATTTTAAAGCCAAAGTCGAAGGAAACGAGAAATCAGAGTTTGTGTCCAAGTTGTCAAAGCGCCAAGACTCTACAAATTTACAAAGTGAATTTGCCAAAATCAAAGTCATCAAGATATTTTAATTGATTAAAAGGCCATTTGCACCCAAAGACCGCATTGAAGGGTTAAAGGACGAATTTTTTGTTTGGAGGCCGGAGTTATGCTAACAGTTAACGCACGGCGCATAGAGCACATGGCGCAGCGCACTGGGCAGCTTGCGCGGTGCACAGAGCTAAAACACTTGTTGGATGATGTGGATGCGGCTTTTACAAATTCGAAGGACCATATGTACAGAGAGGAATTATTCTGAAGGTGATATGGAAGCATATTTACAGTCCAAAAAAGAGTTGATAGGTGGAAATGTGGCAAATTTTATTTGCATGTTCGCTAGTTCTGGGATATGGATCGGTTGGAGATAAGCTTTGAAACTAGGGAAACCATTCAAACCATTCACTCAGCTCATGGGAACTCTTCCAGCTACAAGTGCAAATGCTCTTCCTGAAACATTACAGACCCTTGATGACTGATCCAAACTCACCTATTATTGATTTTTATCCTACTGACTTTGAGATAGACATGAATGGTAAACGTTTCGCTTAGCAAAGGTTTTAGCAAATTGTTGGACTCAGCTGATGACTTGGCCTAGGATATCCCTAAAGTAGTAGATATTTTAGCATTATTTGTTGCTCGTGCAGTAGTTGATGATATACTTCCTCCAGCTTTTCTGACCAAAAGCTTGAAATCTCTACCGGAGGATTCAAAGGGGAGTTGAAGTAATTCAAAAGGCAGAGAAAAGCTATTTATCGGCTCCTCTTCATGCAGAGATTATTGGACGTCGATGGGATGGCAGTAGCCACATCACAATAGAAGAAGTAAAAAAAAGAAAGAAGATAAATGACTTGTTGAATGAGTATGTTGAGAGTGGTGATAAGGCAGAAGCTTGTCGTTGTATAAGAGATTCGAATGTTCCTTTCTTTCATCATGAAGTTGTAAAGAAGGCTTTAATTTTAGCCATGGAATGAAGAAGCGCAGAGCCACAAATCTTGGCTCTATTGAAAGAATGTGCTGAGAAGGGTCTAATAACATATAGTCAGATGTCGAAGGGCTTGCTGATACTAAAGATGATTGTCACTGGACATAATCAATGCGAAGGACATGTTTGAATCTTTGGTTTCGAAGGCAACAACAGAGGGATGGCTTAGTCCAGCAACTGTTAAGTCCATCCCTAGTGAGCAGAATAGACCTACAGAGCATGATAATGCAAGGCTCTTCAAGGAGAGGGCAGTGACTATTATTCAAGAGTACTTCCTTTCTGATGATATCTCTGAAAGTCACAAGGAGTCTAGAAGACCTTGCTGCCCCTGATTTCAATGCAGCTTTTGTCAAGAGGCTTATAACATTAGCTATGGACAGAAAGAATAGAGAGAAATAAATGGCTTCTGTTTCGTTGTCTGCTCTCTATACAGAGATGTTTTCCAGTTGAGGATATTGTGAATGGTTTAGTTTTGCTACTAGAATCTGTTGAGGGCACTGCATTAGACATACCTAATGCTGCAAATGAACTAGCCCTTTTCTTGGCTAGAGTTGTTATAGGTGATGTTTTGGCTCCCCTGAATTTAGAAGAAATCAATAGCCAATTAAAGCCAGGACCTATTGGAAGAGAAGGAGTATTCGGCTCAGCAGTCTACTCGGGTGATCAAAGCTTATAATGTGCTTCTCAAGCCTCTATCCAGAGCACGATATCTACCACTCAGACAACTCTCTAATCCAGCAGCACACTCATTTCATGGTGCCAATAAAAAAAAATCTCATGGATTCACTTAATTATTTACTTCACAAGGACTTGTACGGTTTTGCGCAGACCTTGATGGCTCTTTATATGTAGTTACACCTGCAAGGCATCCATGTTGATGAGGAAGAAACTGTGCCTGACCCAGAATTGCTCATGGAGATCATGGAGGCTCGACAATCTGTAGAAGATGCTAACAATGATGATGCTCTCAAAATTCTTCAGAGTAAAACACAAGCGAAACTTGAAGAATGTCGATCATCTTTCTCAACTGCATACGAAAGTCATGATTTTTCCTGTGCAATATCATCTGTTCAGAAAATGTCATATTATGAACGTTAAAAGAAGAGATCAGTAAGAAGCTTTAATGAAGATCATAATAATAAAAAATAGGGAGAGTCTACATCAGCTGAAGATTGGTTAGTGGGTGTTGGATTTTACTTCCGATGAACAAAGTTTCATATTCCCAAGTAAAAGCCATGGAAACTAGGTAAAAGCATTGAGGTGAAGGTCACACAGCATGTAAATCTAGAATCCAGATGGAATGGCAGTATCGATATAAAAGACTTGTTAGCGAATTCATCTTTACAGTATAACATTTATTGTATTAGGTTTTTGTGTCATAAATGCACAAAAAGTCATTGAGGTCATGATAACCAGGAATCAGTAGGTTTAATTTCAAATGCATAAAGGAGGAGGTTTTGAGCGACACAAAAGGTGAAAAATTCGAAAACCAAGCGGTGAAAAAGGCACAGGGAAGGCAAAAAGTCAGAAACCGAAAAGCCCAAAATAAACAAAGACATCTGTCACAGCAGAAAAATAGGAAACGATGGTCTATTTCTGACTTCAGTTACAATTTCAAGAGAACCAAACCTACGTATATCATTTTTCAGATCCAAGTAAAAATGTAACGCTGCTCTGTCGCCAGCACAGATGGACAGCGCTTTCCCTATCTTCGTCGATTGGTTTTCCAGCTTCCTGCTTTCCATCGATTTGTTTTCCCTCACATGAAATCTATTTATGGTATGAAAATTCATTTTGTAAGGGTTCTGAGTTCTAGCAAACAGTGGGAGAGCTGTGAAAGAAAACTTCATTGTATAGTTTTGATAGGGATCTAAATAAAAGATGCAGCTCTGACCCCTGAGATTCTTGTGGTATGAAATTTAACATTTGTCTCATCCTTTGTTTCATATGTACCCTGTTGTGTTTCCATTTCATTTCATAATCGTTTATAAATGAATACTTTTAAGTGAGAAAGGCAGAATTCAATTTATTTGCTCTATCTTGAGGAAGTGTTCATATTTAATGTTTTCTTCTGTTTGACAAGGATCCATCTTCTATGCCCTTGTAAACCTCTCAAACAGTTCGCCCACTCCACATTATTTCAAAATTGATGTTAAATTTCTTGCCTATCTTGCCTCAGGAGATAATCTGTGTTTTTTATTATATTTCCCTATTCAAGTTGTTCTTTGCCCCATGCAGCCCAAAAACCCAATCATTTATTAAAAACCTCATTTCATATATCTTTACTAGCCTAAAATCAGTTCCCATTCTAGAGTCATCTCGCACCCTATTGTTCATTTTATCGAGATTGACTGGAGAGAGCTCTCTCCTATCCTCGTAGGGCTAGCTACAAGGCTGAGCTTGGTTTGATGTGGCCTTGAGTTTTGCCTTCCTCAGCCTGAGGTAGATTCGAGCGCTAACATTTCCCATGCTTTGATTTTGTAGCCTCCCTTCTATCCTCGGGAGCTTATCATTCACCTTCGTCAAGTATCATGATATATTAAAGACTTATATTTCATGAAGTGCTTGTGATGTGTTTTTTTTATCCTGGTTTCGTACCTTTCAGACACTAGCTATCTCTTGACTTGAATTTATAGCATTTTCGGTCTTCCCTCCAGAAACTGCACAATCTTGGAAGGAAGGACAACCTTGAGGATCTGAATTACACAATCCAAATAAGTAGGTCAGCCTTGAGCTCAAAAAATATGAAATTTTGGGAGACATCTTGTCCTTGAGGTAAAAATTTGCACAAAGCTTCCCTTAAGCTCAGAAATTGTGCAATTCACTGAGTCCAGGAGTTTCCCAGTCCCTTGTGGTTGGGAATTGAGAAATCCTTCTTAGCAAAGTGAATGGTAGGTTTCCTAAAACAATAAAACATCAAATAGAAACCCCTATAAAATATGGAATGGATAATTAGTTTCCTGAAGGATGACATAAGTTGTTATTTTCGGACTTTGTTCCAAGTGTCACTTTTTCTTTGATTTCAGGCATGCATGTCATGAACCCTAAGCAACCTAGATCTATATAATGGACACCCGTAGAGCTCATTTTTACATTGAATATTGGATCTCTATCCTTCCTAAGGAGATCAAGGAGCCTTCAGTGGAGTTTGCAACGCTTTTCCAGGTGAGTTTTGCTTTTGTCGTCTTTTGTCGCTTTTCTTATTGCTTTTTGTTGTTTCACTTCTGCGAGTGTTGTTTTGTTTTTTTATTTTCATATTTGCTGGCCTTTTAACTTATATTAACTTGTAAAAGTGTTGGTTCAGCCTGTTGTTCACCTTTTACAAGTGACATCAATTTTATTATTTTTTCCCGTCAGTGGTCATCGTTTCAATGACTCCCTATGCATGTTTCATTTTCCTTTTGCATGTTGACCTTATACACTTGATATTCATTGATCTATATTTCCTTTGTCAAATTTTCACTCTAAATTTCACTAACCCTCAGATATTCCACTTTCTCATCCTCTTTTCAAGCCGATTGACCCTTCACGTGGCTAACAGTTACCTTGCTCAAATGGGAATTGCGCAAATCCAAGCATCAAGCCTCATGCTTGGCCTTTAAGTCTACGCAATGTGTAGTCCTTGGCTTGCCCAACTATGCATTGCGTAGTTCCAAGTCTCAAGCCTCACCCTTGGCCACTAATACTATGTAATGTGTAGTCTCTCCCTCAGTCTTCCTAGGTTGATACTCCACATTGTGTATTCTCAAGCCTCAAGATTCTCCCATGGTTGCTAAGATTGTGAAATTCACAATTTATGAAGCCAGTCCCTTCCCCTAGCTTAGGAATTGCACAATTTTTCCCCTTGATATTGTGGTTTCTTCCTTCATATTAATTTGTGAGTCATTTTGCTCAAGCTATTTCATGTTTTCCATGAGTGCATTTTCCTCCTACAATTATTTCAGTTGTTGAGAAATTCTCTTGATTAGTAACTGTTATCATGGCCTTCAAGAGATCTCCCTCAAATGATACTACAAAAAGTAGCGTTGGGGAGGTAGTTGAGAGTACTCCAATGAACTTGCCATTTTTCTCAAATACTCAATTGTTTATAGAGAAAGAGTGAGACATCACATGGAAAAAAGTGAATGAGGAATTCTTAGGAAGAAGATTCAAATCAAATCTTGAATATTGACAAGTTTATATCAATGTCCAAAGGTTAGGTTACATAATATTGCATGAAAGTACCCAATATTTCCACGTGTAGACATTGTCAGCTAGATAATTTCTCATATGAATTCCAAGACCATGACTCTTAGCAATGCCAATGGACAAAGGCTTGCATCTTTTCTGGCATCAGATTACCATCTTATGTACCATTTGTTAGAGTCAAAATCGCTCATGGATTCTTACTTCTATGTAGCCACCAACTACTCGAGCACAAAGGAGGTTGTAAAAGGTTGGGTGAAAGAGCTAGCAAAATTCTGTCAAACACCCACCAACACCTACAAGACAAATGGCTTTGAATTAGACACCAATGGCTTTGAATCAGACAGGGACTTTGACCTACCATGTGTCACACTGAGAGACTTCCACTTGGTCTGCAAGGCCCATTTGTTTTCCTATTGGAGGAAAACTTTAGAACACATTTTCTCCCTCATACGAAGGCCATTTTTGGAATTGAATATACCACCAAAATTAGCACAACGAGATCTTTGACTTGGCACTGGTTTTGCAAGCATTTAAGACTTTTGAAATTCGAGCATTCAAGGATCCTCCTGGATGAGTTTCCCACTTTCAACCTTTTACATGCAAGATGAAATGGTTTGTCGTTACAACATCCGTTGTTAAATCATGTGTTATGGAATTTGTTGTTACAACATTTGTTATGGCATATGTTATTACAACATTTGTTGTTACAACATCTTCTTCTCAATCTGTTGTTACCTGTGTTTGTACTTCTCAATTTTTTTTTCTCGATCACCTAAGTGTTGGTGTACTGATGGGTGGCAGAAACACTTCTTTGGCTACCCACTTTCAAGATTTGACAAGCAATGTGAAATGGATTTATGTAGGTTTTAACCCCATAAAAGAAATTACCTGCATACGAATTCTAAAACACAGAAAATAAACAATGCAAGAGCATAACACATAAAACACATATACATATAGATTTTCCCGTGGATCCCAAAACCGGGACTACCAGCTTGATTTTTCATTATGTTCCTTTCAATGTTACAATACATATATATACATGTCGAAGCATCCAATGCCATGGACCGAAAACCATCGCACCTGGAACCATATGTGAAAACCATGCACAAAACCATAGGTAGGTCTACCCACCTAATATAGGGTCCAAAAAAAAATTTCCCCAGGGCGCTGCCTCAGACCCCGTAGAGGGGGGCTAACCGCCCCCCTGTGACCCCCCCACTACGCAAGTGGCGCAACGAAGGGGGGCTTCGCCCCCACTCTAACCCCCTTGTTAACTAAGTCGACTAGTCATGGAAAGCATATAACACAACCCAACAATTGTTGGTGTATTATTGGGTGGCAAAAACACTTCTTTGGCTGCCCACTTTCAAGCTTTTACAAGCAATGTGAAATGGATTTCTACCCCCTCCATTTTTACAACATCTATTGTTACATCATCCGTTGTAATGGTCATTGTTTCAATAGTTCCAATAGTAGAAGTGTAGAAATTCCTTGTAGATTCAAACTGCTAATTGTAATTTACTAAAACAATAGACTTGAATCTACTTTACTCGTCATCAGAAACTATTAAACGATTGCGAAATCACGAAGCATACAAGAGAAATAATTCAATCAACACATTACACAATGATTCCCTAGGAAAATACACAACTAAAAAACCTCTACTATATGTATATTGCATTACTAAAAAAATATGAGAATATTACAATGCTTTTCTCAAGCCCAAGAAACCTATGCATTATCTCCATCTGTCTCACTGCTTCCTAGACAACCCCAAGCCAATACTTAACCAAATTTTGGCTTGCCTAAGTACATATTTCCTTGTGTTGTTTCCTTGGAAATTAGCCCCTATTAATTAATGAAATTCATCAATATGAATTGCACAATCCTCATATGCCTTCCTCTGATTGCATGCACCACTTGTACATGCCGAATGATTATACAACTGATAGTACATTGTCCTTGAACTCCAGTATCAACTAGGTAACTCTTAGATCTGACATGCATGAGTGAATCACTAGTTAACTGGTTGAACACATGAAGCAACACCCCACTATCCGACCTCCTACTAGTTCCTCCATCAGTTGGAACTAGTTTAACTGACTTTAACTCAGTTAAATTGAATTAATTAATTACAACTCAAAATAAACTCAACCAAAGCTCCTATAATGTAGGAGACACTCTACATAACTCAAGTTAGACCCTCAAGTCGAATTAGTTGATCCAACTAAGTCAAATTAACCTAGTTAAGTCGTACAAGTTGTCTTGTGATGTGGAATTACAATTTTATTCCTAATTTAATTCAAGGACAAAATTAAATTAGGATTTTCTTGTTGCATTTTCAACAGTCCCTCTCAACAAGAAATGGATTATCAGATACCCCACTCATGCCTCTATGGAACACAAATTTGCCTCTTGATAGTTCCTTAGTCAAGATGTCTTCATCATGTTCCTCTGTAGGAATGTACTCTAACAAGATGATTCTCCTCTACACACAATCTCATAGATGGTGATATTGAATGTCGATATGCTTGGATCGATAATGAAAAACTAGGTTCTCAGAGAGTTTGATAAAACTATGACTGTCACAGTAAATCACTGTAGGATCCATTTGCTAACCAAATAACCCAACAAGGATCTTCCTCGTCTAGATAGCCTCACAAGTTACTTGACTAATAGCCATGTACTTTGCTTCTGCTAAACTGAGTGCAACTAATCTATGCTTCATGTTGTACCAAGAAAATGTTGGTGACCTAATATAGAAGATTCCCCCTAATGCGCTCTTCCTGTCAAATGGAATCCCTATCCAATCTACATTTGTGAAGCCTTTCAGCTTCACTCCTTTGTCTGTTTGTACCAAAGACCAAACTGAGTGGTGCCTCTAAGGTATCTCAACACATATTTAGTTATCTTTCAATAGGGTTTGGTTGGCTTAACCATTGCTTGACTAAGTTGGTTAACTGCAAAACATATGTCCGGTCATGTGTTCACCAAATAAATAAGTGAACTCACAAGCTACCTGTAAATAGTAGCCTCCACTACTTCACGTGAAGTAGCATCTTCCTTCCTCCAATTCCCTGTTAGAAGAGTCTCCATGGGTTTGTTGCTCTCCATGTGGAAATTATTCAGTATTGCATTGGCATACTTTCCCTGAAGACAAACAATTCCTCATCTCTATGCCATACTTCCATACCAAGGAAATAATACATGAACCCTAAGTCATTCATCTCAAATTCTCTTGCAAGATCTGCTTTGTAAGATTTTACCAACTTCTCATCACCTATTAGAATTAAATATTTGACATATAATACTATAATCAACAATTTACCTTTAACCAAAATATGTTAAAGGCTAGCATCTACTTCACTTTTGGTGAAGCCCAACCTGGTGAAATGGCTGGAAATCCTGGTGTACCAAGCACAAGGTGCTTGTTTCAATCCATATAGTGCTCGCTTGAGTCTGCACACATGAAACTCTCTGTTGAAGGTCTCAATTTTTCTGGGTGCTCTATGTACACCTCTTTCTTAATCACTACATTGAGGAATGTTATATTCACATCCATTTGATGTATCTTCCATCCCATTTGCATTGAAAGTGCTAGAATAGATCCGATTGAAGAGTACCTTGCTACTGTAGAAAAGGTCTCCTCGTAATCAATACCCTCCACCTAAGATAACCCTCTAGCCACAAATATGGCCTTGTTTTTCTCCACACCCCCATATGATGCTTACTTTACCTTGAAAATCCATCTGGAACTCACCATTGACTTGTTTTTGGTATTGGGACCACTTCCCAAACATTGTTTGTGATAATGGAGTCATACTCCTCTACCATGGCATCAACCCATATGGGTTGTTGCACTACTTCCTTTAATGAGGAAGGCTCAATATCTACACTCTCACTCATCATATCCATGTAGCAAGTGTACCAATTTGGTGACCACCTTTGCCTACGTTGTGATGTGGTTTCTCCCACATTATCTCTAGGATCATGCATCAATCTGCCAACCTCTCTGGTGCACTTCCTTCCATCTCTGGAAGTCTTTGCATGAGTGGGTGCTTCCACTCTCTGCTCCTCTATATGTGGTTGCTCCACATCATCCTAAGGTTCTTCCTTTGGAGCTAAAATCTCCTCATCTACATGTAACTGAAGCTCCCTCTCAAGGGAACATATCACAGCCTTCTCTTCATCAACTTCACATCTCTATGAACCATTGTCATCCTGTGAGATGGAAGGTACACCCAATAGTTGTGAGGTGTATCAATGTACCCCACAAATATTCCCAACTCATATTTTGTCTCTAGCTTTTTCCATGCATCCATGGTAACATGACAGTAAACTAATGAACCAAAGATCCTGAAGTGTGCCACATCTAGTTTCTTACCTAAAAAAGCTTCTTCTGGTGAAATCATCCCAAGAATCTAATGAGGACACTTGTTCTACACATATACAACTGCGTTTCATGCTTCATCCCACAAGTGCAACGGTTTCCTTGATCATGTAACATCGCCCGTGCAACTCCCATAATACTTATGTTCTTCCTTTCATGATCTAGGTGGCTCTAGAAATAGAAGTAGCCTTGAAAAATCTCAAAAATCAAGGTCATCAAATTGAAATGCAACCAACACCTTATCATAGTGCTCGTTGCCTTGATTATGATGGCATGAATGACCCTCAAATCCAAGTTCGTATGCTCAAGATATAGTCGGTCAAAGTTTTGGTCAAGCTAGGCCAAGTGGCAGTCACTAACGAGGCAACAATTTGGATAAGGGTCGACGCATTGAATTTGGTGGTCAGAAAGGGTGAATTTGTTGCCTCTTTAATTTTCCCAGTGACCCTTAAAAACCAATACCAAAATTTTAACTATATTGTTATAAAAAATTAAAAATATATATATAAATTGGGGTGGCGAGGGTGGCCCCAAGAACATTGGTTATATATATTAAAAAAACATATGTAATATATGGGTTAGACCATCAAAGACTTGGACTCACCCAACCAATACAATGACAACAAGTGTTGGAGGTCAGCGGGGTTCGAACTCTCCCGGCTTAGGTGGATCGACCTGCCAATGAGAATCCCTGAAATTAAATACGCCAATCAAACCACAACGTAACCATCGGGTAAACCGCCAAATGCTACAACAAATGTCAACCATTATAATAAAACAATGAACCAAATATGGGTGTGGTAGCTTTTGAACTCAGCCTGCCCCCTCCATAGTTTCGTTTGCCACCAACCAGCCAACGACTTGTACGTTGGTAACTCCGCCACGAATTAATATAAAAATCTAGCATTTCATCCGACTTAGTAGAAGCGTGGTGGACCAAGGACCAAAACTGAGTTTTGAAGGTGGAACCACGAGCGCACCTAGGTTGAAACCGCGCCCAGGTAGGCATGAAATTTGAGAAAGGTTCTTAGGGAAACTTGGGAGAATCTTTTTGCAAGGAATCTAAAGATTTCTTGGAGCTCCAAAGGTCACTTGCTTAGAATATGGTCAAGTTTATAGTTGTCTGACACGATTTCACTCCATAAATCCATTGGTGATGTTTTTTTTTCGCATTTGAGCTTTGCATTTTTCATCCATGACATAAATTGGAGGTATAAGGGTCATTTATGTAAAGTTGATTGTAATTAATTTTTGTTTCCATTTAATGAAAGAGGCCTCCCCACTTTTATCAAGGCTTAGAGACATATCCCACACTAGGTGAACTTCGTAATCAAATATTTTTTTGCCTTTTATCTCATGGTTGCTTTATGATTTCTGCTTATTTTCCATGTGTTTAAGTTACTTGGTTAGCATGCTCTTTTATATGCAATTTTGTATGCATCCTTGAAGTTCAAATATCTGGATCAAGTTTGGTATTGGAGTAGGTCTTCTTGATGCGAGTTGCATGAGTGAATTCTAACCAGGAACAAGCTCCAAAGAGGAGAAGGAAAACTCAAATCTTTTGATCCCGAAGTGGGGCATACACCACGAAGATAAAACATGGTAGATGAGGAAGCTCTAATGGAGGAAGAGAAAAATTATCGCAATATCTTCTTCACCATGGCAAAGAAAGTTGACAAGTTATTTGCAGAATATGAGAAGACAATCAATCCTGAGAAGAAAGAAACAGACAATCATGCATCGGTAAATCATGAAGGTGGAAAAGGAGAGCCCCCTAAACCACCCTCTCCATCCTCTAGTGGTATTTCTTCTTCTTCTCATCGCTCTAACAACCATCATATGAATACATCTAAGAAGCCATTTTTTAAGCTAGATGTAAAGTCTTATTTGCCCACATATAATGGAGAATGTAATGCAGAGAAACTAAACAATTGGATTAGATAGTTTGAAGTTTATTCCAGATTCAGCAGATCAAGCAAGATGAGGCCAAGATCCAATTAGCATCTCTTTGGCTAAGTGGCACCGCTCTTGTCTGGTGGGAGAGAAAGTTGTAGATAGGCAGCAAAAACTTGGGTAATCTACTTTCTTCTTGGTCCAATTTTGTTTCCGCATTAAAAGATTAGTTTTATCCGTTGGGTTATCAACAAAAGGCTTTAATGGAATGGAAATATTTGTTACAAGGAAAGGGTCAAAATGTACAAAGCTTCACAGAAGATTTTAGAAAACAAGCATTGAATTTGGGCATTCCACTCGATTCACCAGAAAATGTAACAAAGTATATTGGTGCTTTACATAGTTACGTCAAGCATTATTTGTTATTATTTGAGCCTACTACTATTGATGTGGCCATTGTGAAGGCCATTCACCTTGACATCAGGGGAAAGAATGATAAAAAAGAGCAACCAAAGAAATCATCTTTCAAACCTCATAATGGCAAGTTCAAAGGAAAAGGCAAGGGAAAGGACAAGAAGGCAACTGCAACCAAGAAGGAGGAAGGAACGAAGACATATTGCACACATTGCAAGAAGGAAGGCCATGATGATGAAAATTGTTGGAAGTTGCATCCGGAGTTGAAACCAAAGAGATTTGGTGGGAAGAATAAGAAAAACATGGTGGAAACCGTACAGTAGGACCTTGGATCCAATTCCGGTGACGAAACACAAATCACAACAGTGGGCATACAAGGTACTCTTTCTCTTCATGCTACTGAAAATTATGAATTTCATGCAAATACAATTTCTTCAAATGAGTCTCTTGTTAATGAACTAATGAGGATTGAATTGTTCCACATTAGAGGCGTAATGAAACATACTAAAGTTGAAACCTTGTTTGATCTAGGCTCACAAGCAAATTTGATTTCAGAATCCTTGGTTAAAGAGTTAGGATTAGAGACCAGGCCTCATCTGAAACCCTAACCTCTTGGTTGGGTGTGTGATAAATCCAAACTACATGTAACCAAGAAGCGTAGAGCTAGATTTGTGATTGCATCCAAACTAGTAGATGAGGTTGATCTTAATGTTGCACCCTTGGATATTTGTGGTATTATATTGGGGATTCCATATTCGTATGATAGGAAAGCAATTTTCTTTTGCCATGAAAACAAGTATCATATCATGAAAGATCAGGTGGAATATATTATTAGATCTCATCATGCCAAAATCAGTGTTAGTCTTGTAAGTGTAGGTCAGATGAAGAGATTGATCAATTATAGCAAGGGTGCATGCTCGTGGTTGTGAGAGAAAAAGATGTAGAGACATCTAAAGCTTTCCATGGTTGTGATCCCACTCATAAAAAGGAATTGTATGAAATTGTTTCTAACTATAATGGGATTTTTCAAGAACCAAGTGGGTTTCCTCCAAAGCGTGAGATCCAACATGAGATTCACTTGCAATGGGATGTTACTTTACTTAACATTGGTATGTACAGGTTGTCAACCATTGAGATTGAGGAGATAAAGAAGAAGGTACAGGAATTGTTGAACCAAGGGGTCATAAGGCCTAGTTCTTCTCCATGTGTTTCACCTATTTTGTTGGTGCCAAAGAAGAAAGGCACATGGAAGATGTGTGTGGAGTGTAGAGCACTCAAAAAAATAATGGTTAAGAATCAGTACCCTCTCCCTTGCATTGATGATTTATTAGATCAATTGAAAAATGATGTCTATTTCACAAAATTGGACTTGCACAGTGGCTATCATCAGGTCAAGATTGCAGAACAAGATGTATGTAAGATTGCATTCAAGACAAAACAGGGGTTTTTTGAATGGTTGGTGATGCCATTCGGACTATGAAATGCTTTGGCCCCATTCATGAGGGTGATGAATGATATTTTTAGACATTTTCTTGATGATTTTTTTGTGTATCTTGATGACTTTGTTATTTTCAGTAGGACATGGGAATATCATGTGAGCCATGTTAAAAAGGTGCTCGATGTTTTGCAAAAAGAAAAATTGTATGTCAAAATGTCAAAGTGTGAATTTTGTAAGACCTCTTTGGTTTACTTGGGTCACATAGTTGGAGGTGGACAATTAAAAAATAAATCCTTCTAAAATTGATGTGATTGTAAAGTGACCTAAACCAACCAATGTTACAAAGTTTCATAGCTTTTTGGGTGCAATATAATATTGAAGAAGGTTCATCACCAACTTCTCTGTCATTGCATCCCCCTTGCATGCATTAACAAGTGTGAAGCAAACCTTTTAGTGGGGAGGAAAGCAGTAGAAATTCGTTGATACACTGAAAGAGAAGAATAGTGTTGCACCAGTTTTGGCCTTATTTGACTTCCAGTAGCCTTTTGATATCAAGAAAGATGCCAATGGATACGCCATTGGAGCAGTATTGATGTAGTAGAGGAAACATGTATGTTACCATTCAGAGACATTCTCCCAAGCTTTTATGAACGATCCCACATATGACAAAGAGTTGTATGCCTTGGTTCAAAGCGTGAAGAAGTGGAAGCACTATTTAGTTGGCAAGGAGACCATTATTCACACAGATCACCATCCGTTGCAGTAACTGCAGTCGCAAACCAAACTTCAACAAACACGTCATTTCAGATGGATGGGATTCCTCCATTAGTTTCACTTGCTAATAAAATACAAGAAGGGAACCAACAACAAAGTGGAAGACATGCTTTCTTGCCCTCCTATTTCTGCATATATAGTTTTTCAAAATGCTTCTTTGTATTTTGAAAATTATGTTGAACAATATGTTGATGACGATGATTTTAAAGAGATTTATGCAAATCTGATTCATGGGTCACAGGTGGAAAATTACCATTTGTAGGCAAAGTTTTTGTACAACCTTGAAAAACTTTGTATCCCCACCAATGAGAGAATACATGTAATTAGAGAGGCACACACCTCTCTTGTGTTAGGCCATTTTGGTGTAGGGAAAACTTTGCGTCATTTGCAGAGTTTTTGTTATTGGCCTCACATGAAAAATATTGTGACTAAATATGTAAAGGGATGTGTGTTGTGTTTAGTTAGCAAGCCCACTAATAGAAAATTGTGGCTCTATACACCACTCCCTGTTCAGATTCATCCATGGGAAAGTGTGTCAATGTGTAACGCCCCCTCCCAGGTCTACCCAAAGTAACCATGCCAACCGGGGTAAACATGAGGAGAGATTCTACTACAATCGGATTCGACCTCCTATATCACCTTAAGGAAGTGGAATCGACGGAACATCACATACAACCATCCAACATCATCAACATAATCCTCAGGAGACAATTCAGCCACTCAGATAGCCTTTTCCTGGGTCCCACTGCTATTTTTTAGCTCTTAGGCCATAGTTTCTCTCATGCTATCGACAAGAGAGTGTCCAAGAACCTAAATTTGCTTTCACAAGCCTACCTACCAGAAACTATAGACCAAAATTTCCAATTTTGTGCTAGTGACCCTAGGATTTAAGCCACTTTTCTATCCCAGAACCCTAGCCTCTGCCCAAAACTTGTGGTAACTTCTAAAATTCATTAAAAACATGATAACAATGTTGATCAATCAAAAATTACCCTTAGGACTAGGCTTGAGAATCCCCAAATGGGATTGACATTCTATCAAACACTTGGCATCAATGCAACCTACAAGTCTAGGATACAAGACAAGCATAAATGATTGAAACAACTTATGAAACATAACCAAAAGGATCACCTCCTTCTCCATTGAACTACTACATCATCAATTAGGTCTTGCATCCATCCATTTAACAGTTACAAGTAAATACATGAAATGACCATGACATTAACCAGTCATTCAACCATTATTATAACCAACATAAAAACATATAAATATCAAAGATATGATGATGCAATAAAAACTGCCTAAGGCAATTTCCCTAATTTTCATAATAACCTTACGTGGCCCTGTGGGTTATGGCCCACTTATACAAATCGGAATCGTTTACATTGGTGGGTTTTAACAAAAACCCGACCAATCACCAAACAACGAAATACAATGAAACCTGCCAATGAATGTCGGTCCCACTCCGAATGCACAAGATCAGACCCCAAATAAAATAAACTCGCATCCATAAACTTCTCGATTTTGCTTTTCCCACAAATCTTATCGGATTAATTCTATTTCGTTGATCTTCTACCCAATCTGACGATTGATGTTACACCTGATCAACCAACCTAATCAGCGATCATCCATCATTTCATCAAGGCACGCTTGATCCAACAGTCAACAATGATATCGCACGAACCACTTGCATTTTTTTTAACCACCCTTACGGAGCCGATAAGGATTATAAATCCTTAAGCTATACATGTTCGGGTCCATCTTGAGATTAACGTCCGATCATTTTATGACCCGATATCTGTTGGATACACGAGGTCATCAGGTCTACGGCCCGCGGGTCTTCAACTAGCACATGGATTACCAAACAGCTTAACCCCACAATTGAATATGACGTAAGCATTTGAAAATAAGATCGACAGCTAGGATTTAGTGCAGAAATTCAGCCACGGTCAAGACATCTGTACACACCTAATCTCTGCAATTACTGATCACTCAATTCCATCACCAACTCACCATTCCACTGCTCAAGATTCTGCTTACTCTGAAATCCACTTAATCACAATTTCACTTCACCGTGGTTCCATTCTTCCACCAAACTTGTCGCTTCCACTAAATTTCCTTCTCACCTCCAGATCAACTTGTTACCAAGTTCAACTCTGGCAACTCCTTTCTCCGCTTAGAAACAGTGTGCCGAGACTTCTCTAATTTCTTTACTCTGCCTTGCTAGTATACCTGATTATCCGACATTTGATAGTGCATACGGATCTTTGAATCCACTCTTCTTTTAGTTTCTAAACTCCTTCCAATGGAATCACACTGACCTCGAATAGCCGTTCTTACAGAATTAAGTTCACATTACTTCCGGAACCAAACCCAATAAACTCTCAATCGATTCTCCACCATTATCACAGTTGCATACACATTCATTTATATGTCAAAACACTCACATCCACTGCTACAAAACCATATTCAAGCATAGTCACAAGCGTTGTGATATATACACACAGTCATTATGGGATTTCCTCCTTATTCACAAATGCATGGACAAATCCTTCAGATAACCATACATACAAACAGATCATATATAGACCCTCAACCAATATTAACTCAGAAGATATGAAACTTCTATTTGCTAATTAAAATCCGTATATACATAAACTCAATGGCCTGATTTACACTCAGTTGGCCTTTCTCATTTCAATGCCCGTAGGCTCACAATCCAACACTCCATGTCTGCTAACTCTCTCACTAACTCTCTCTTTTAAGCCTTCAAGGCTTACAAATTATACACAAAAGGATTCTGTTATCCAATTTTGGTTCAGATCCTGAATAATTTCACCTGAATCCTAAATATCCTAATCTAAGCCTTAAAATCATGAAACTAACTCCTAGTTCCTCTAACTCACACACTATTGTTGAAACCTCTCTTAATGAGAAGATTTCATTACAATATCCTCACTATTATACAACCCTCATAAAAACATAGGAAAATAAATAATTAATCACTCTTTAGGGAATCAAGTCCCTTGAAACACAAGACCTTATGCTTACTAAAATGCAATGGTTTTTCTGAGCAGGATGCTCCTGCACCAAATTCCCCAGATAAGAAAATTTATGACCTCCTGGTCATAAGTCTGGATAATTGATTCCTCCTGGATCCCAGACTTTATTTTGTAATATGTCTTTGCTTGTCAGTTGTTCTATTGTTGCTGTTGTCTGCTATTATTCTCTAGGTCTCCATACCTTATGCTATAATGCTCCACTTGCCATGCTTTCATAGTCCGTTGTTGTCTTCCTCTTGTTGTTGCTTCTTTTCTTTCTTGTTGTTGTCTTCTTCTGAAACACTTTCATCATTAACCTTATTACCAACTCAATTTCTTTGTCCAGTATATCCTCTATCTGCTGATTGCATTCAACTCTTAATTGCTGAATTTTCATTTTTACTGCCACTCTTAAATCCTTACCCTCTTGTTCACTATTGTCTTGCACCTTTTTAGCTGCTACCATATTGTCTTTCAAGATAATTTTCTGCTTCTGTTTACTATACCTGTCAACTTCTTCTTGACTGTCATTTATGACAATTTCTCTGTCATCCTTCATCAGCAATTACTCTGGATATTTATCCTCTGCTATTCTAGCTTTCTCCTTTGAAGGTCTAATTCTCTATATAACTCAATGATTTTACTTGGGGTAAAATTTGGAAATTTTACACAATCTTCCATTTCTTCATTTTCTATTGACCAATCATTAGATGGTCCTTCTTCCTCTGCTAAATCTTCCTTAACATCTTTCAGTAGATGTTCTTTCTCTTCTTCATTCATTTGGCTATCCACCTGTGCCAAATATGTTCCAGTTTCTACAACAAAATCTGCAATCATAAGACAATTATCAAAATAAAAAATATAAGGCCTTTGTGCCTCTTCTTCATCTGGAAACCTTTCAGTATGTTGCTCTGATCTTTCCTTTAACTCCTCTGTTAGCACATTAGTATGATGATTCAAAAACAAAGAATTTTTGAGATTGTCATCAAGTCTCTTTTCCACACCATCTGTTTTAATGATGCCTCTTTGCACTTGTTCATTGTAGTGAACTGTTTCTTCTCCAGTCTCATTGTCATACTCTGCTTCAAAACTTTCATCTTCTAGAAGGTATTCTTCCATGTTTTTGACAAATTTAAAAGACTGCCTATCTTCTTCCAAACCTGCAACCATGCACAAATTATCAGTTTTAAAAACACAAGGCCTTATGGTCTCACTTGATGCTTCAGCCATCAAGTCTTCTAGCTGCTTTAAATCATTCATATGATTCATAATGGTCCATGTTCTGGTTCACATACCAAAACTTCAAAACCTTTTCCAACATTTTCCTTTTGTTGTAGCTCAACTCCATTGAGCTTCTCTGTCTTTAATTTGACATCTATAATCTGTTCAAGCTCCCTCAGCTCCTTTATTAACTACATATTTTATTGTTGATTCCTCTTCTTTTGTAGCCCCTTCCACTTTACTTTCTTTCTCATAACATAACCATATTTCTAGTCCTTCTCATTTCTCACAACATCTCCATTAATACTTCAAGCTGAACTGCTATCTCAGCCATTTCTTTATCATACTTTTTGTCACTCATTCTCATGCCATTTTTGTTGGCGTCTTTCTTCTTTTGTCCTCTGTTGTGATCTCTTTCAGAACCTTCGCTATGACTGTCACTAGTCATCATCCTTTCCATCTCTATGAGTTCCTCACTCTACTATGAGTTGCACAAGCCTCTACAATAGCAAGTCTTCCCTACTACCACTTACCTCACCAAGATCTCCTCTGGACTTGGTCTTTTGGCAAGTACTTGGTCCTCTGTCTGGAACCTCCTTGAGCATTTTCCTCTGCTCCTTCTAGGCTTCAACTCATCTGCACTTCTAAGAACACAATTGTCCTCTCACAATGAAATACTTAGTTCTGACCATCTCTTCTTTCACTTAGAAACTCTTACCAGCTTCCATTCATTCCCTAGCAATTTTACCCACACCCTTTGTGGAATTTCCCTTATGATCTTCTTGTGAGTTGCAACAATACCTCTGTAGTAACAAGTCTCCTTCTTGTTACATATGCCTCACTAAGCTTCTCTCCTCTGAGCTTAGTCTTTCGACATCTCTCTGGTTCTTTCCTCTAGAACCAATTAAGCACCCCTTGCTTCTAGGTTGTTGCAATCTTCTCACCTTCTTATGCTGCTACTTGTGCATCAATATAAAGACCACAAACTCTCCAATCTTCAAATCAAACTAAAATAAAAACATATCATCTCACCTTCAAGATCTCTATCTGATCTTGTCCCCCCATTCACCTGCATTTTGAATGGATTGTTCTTTTATCCAGCCTTCAGTTGTACCTTCAAACTCTGCCACTCTTCAAGAACTTGCAAAAGTCCCTCTTACAATTTAACTACTATAATCCTACGCCAAAATTTCACTCATTCAATTTCTGCTAATCATTAAGTAAACTTGCATACCATCACCCGTCTTCAAGATCTCACCACTCCTACAAATCTGTTTCAGCAGATCTTCATACTTCCACTACGCAAATTTTCAACTTTCAGTTATTGTCAATCAGATTTAGAATTTGATTCTTTCTTTCAATCTCGCAGCTTTATCTTGGTGAAGCCCTAACTGTCAGCAACGATTACTCCTTCACTGAGTTTTCTTTCATTGTTTCGTTCTTGCCTTGAGTTTCTTCAAACAATTTACCTATTCCTTTTGCACGCAAAGTCTTCTTTCTACTCGTAGGAAACCTTTCCCGGCTCTGATACCACTTACTACAAGAAAAACCACCTAAAGGCAATTTCCCTGATTTTCATAATAACCTTATGTGGCCTTGTGGGTTATGGCCCACCTATACAAATCAGAAGCGTTTACATTGGTGGGTTTTAACAAAAACCTGACCAATCACCAAACAATGGAATATAATGAAACCCACCAACGAACATCGATCCCACTCCGAACGCACAAGACTGAACCCCAAATAAAATAAACCCACATCCATAAACTTCTCAGTTCCACTTTTCCCACAAATATTATCGAATTAATTCCCCGCCGTTGATCTTCTACCCAATCCAATGGTTGATGTTACACTTGATCAACCAACCTAATCGGCGATCCTCCACCGTTTGATCAAGGCACGCTTGATCCAACGGTCAGTAGTGATATCGCACAGACCACTTGCATGACGTTTAACCACCCTTACAGAGCCGATAAGGATTATAAATCCTTAATTTGTACATGTTCGGGTTCGTTCTGAGATTAACATCCGATCACTTTATGACCCGATATTCATTGGATATATGAGGTCATCAGATCTACGGCCTGTGGGTCTTCAACTAGCACATGGATTACCAAACAGCTTAACCCCCACAGTTGACTGTGATGTAAGCATTTGAAAATGAGATCGATGGTTGGATTTAGTGCAGAACTTCAGCCACAGACAAGACATCTATACGTGCCTAACCTCCGCAGTTACTGATCACCCAGCTCCATCACCAACTCACCATTCCACTGCTCAAGATTCCACTTACTCTGAAATCCACTTAATCACAATTTCACTTCTTCGTGGTTCCATTCTTCCACCAAACTTGGCGCTTCCACTAAATTTCCTTCTCACCTCCAGAATGACTTGTTATCAAGTTCAACTTTGCCAACTCCTTTCTCCGCTTAGAAACAGTGTGCCAAGACTTCTCTAATTTCTTTACTCTACCTTGCCACTATACCTAATTATCTGACATTTAATAGTGCATACGGATCTTTGAATCCACTCCACTTTTAGTTTCCGAACTCATTCCAACGGAATCACACCGACCTCAAATAGCCCTTCTTACAGAATCAAGTTCACATTACTTCCTGAACCAAACCCAATAAACTCTCAATCGATTCTCCACCATTATCATTGTTGCATGCACATTCATTTATATGTCAAAACACTCACATCCACTATTACAGAACCATATTCAAACATAGTCACAAGCGTTGTGATATATACACACAGTCATTATGGGATTTCCTCCTTACTCACAATACATGAACAAATCCTTCGGATAACCATACATACAGACAAATCATATACAAACCCTCAACCAATATTAACTCAAAAGATATGAAACTTCTATTTGTTAATTAAAATCTGTATATACATAAACTCAATGGCCTGATTTATCCTCAGTTGGCCTTTCTCATTTCAATGCCCGTAGGCTCACAATCCAACACTCCCTATCTACTAACTCTCTCACTAACTCTCACTTTTAAGCCTTCGAGGCTTACAAATTATACACAAAAGGATTCTGTTAACCAATTTTGGTTCATATCCTAAATAATTTCACCTGAATACTAAATATCTTAATCTAATCCCTAAAATCATGAAACTAACTCCTAGTTCCTCTAACTCACACACTATTCTTGAAATCTCTCTTAACGAGAATATTTCATTACAATATCCTCACTATTATACAACCCTCATAAAAACATAGGAAAATAAATAATTAATCACTCTTTAGAGAATCAGGTCCCTTGAAACACAAGACCCTATGCTTACTAAAATGCAATGGTTTTTCTGAGCAGGATGCTCCTACATCATATGACAACCATTAAATCCACATATAAATCAGTGCAAAAGTAATAGAAGTTACCTTTTATTAATCATAGGCAAATCCGAACATGTTCGAGACTTCCACGTACCACCTGACCATAGACATGGTTGAACCAAATCTTTCTTTCAACCAGTCACCCCCATGCCATATTCAAAGCATGAATGTGGGATCTCATAGAACAACCAATCCAAGAACAATGAAGGAATCCAGAGGTTAAACCACCTCCACCCTCATCAAAATGTGATCACACAAAAACCAATGCTCTGACCAAAACTAAACAAAACTTGGAATGCCATCTAAAATCCATCACAACCCTTGAGGAATTTTTCATCTCCTTGTCTCTCAAGATTTACCGCAATCCAAACTCGGATCACTAGGCCCTAAACTAAGACTTCTCCCTCGGGCTTTACCTTGTATCCCGCAAAACTGGTCAAGGGATTCCTAGGCCTTTGGGAATGAACCTTGAGACCACCTCTGCCCCAGATTCCAAAATCCATCCAACAATTCCACAATTCTAAAATGAAATAAACATCCCAACATATCATGGCATTAGGAAAACGGCTAGGCTAGGCGGAAATCCACTGTCATAACCTAGCGAGACCATGCCACTGACAACAACCGATCAAAGGATTCCTAGGCATTCGGGAATGAACCTTGAGACCACCTCCACCCCATATTCCAAAATCCATCTGACAATTCCACAATTCTAAAACCAAAATAAACATCCCAACATACCATGGCATTAGGAAAAAGGCTAGGCTAGGCTGAAATCCATTATCATAAAGATTCCAGTGGGCAAGATGATAGGGACAAAGCATAGAAGCTCATTCAATGAATTCAAATGATTCACCAAGCAGTGCAGGAGCAGTTGGAGAAAATTCAAGCTCAATACAAAGCCCGACATGACAAGGACTTAGTCGATCACCAATTCCAGGTTGGGGAAAAAGTATGGCTCCACATCAGAAAACACACAATGAAAGGGGAAAGAAATAAGTTGAGACCAATCCAATATGACCCATTCACCATATTAGAGAAGATTGGAGACAATGATTTTCGCCTTGATTTGCTAGCATACATGTAGATGTACTTAGTGGTGAACATTGAAAACTTGAAACTTTATGAGCCTCCTTTGATCACGGACACCGAAGAGGTTGGACAGGTTCCTAGAGTGGATGATTTTGCAATTGAATACTTGTACAAGCTACCGGAGTAAATCATTATTGATAGGAAGACCAGGACTTCATGACGAGGAGACATGGAGTACCTTCATATTGGTTTCGAAGGAATGCATCCAAGGAAGGCCCGATGCATTGAAAATGAGAAAGTGAGGGAGCAATTAACTCACTTGCCAATTGATTGATAAAGATTTTGGAGGCCCAAAAGTTCATTACTGGGGAGGAATGATCTAGGTGGCTACAAAAATAGAAGTGGCCTTGAAAAAGCTTAAAAATCAAATTCATCATATTGAAGTGAAACCCGGACTAGATCGTAGTGCTCGTTGCCCTGATTCTAATGGCATGAACGACACTCAAATCTGAGTTTGTATGCTCAAGATATAGTTGGTCAAATATCTGGTCAAACTAGGCCGAGTGATAGTCACTAACAAGGAAACAATTTAGCAAAGGGTCAGTGCATGAAATTTGGAGGTCTAAAAAGGGTGAATTTTTTGCCTCTTTAATTTTCCCAATGACCCTTAAAAACTGACACCGAAATTTTAACTACGTTGTTATAAAAAATAAAAGTAAAAAATCACCACCCCTAATGACATTGGTTATATATATTAAAAAAACATATGTTATATATGGTTCGAGCCACCGGAGACCTAGGCCCACCTAGCCAATACAACGAAGACAAGTGTTGGAGGCCGATAAGGTTCGAACCCGCCTGACCAAGTTAGGTCGGCCCGCCAACAGGAAGCCCCAAAATTAAATACGCCAATCAAACCACAACGTAAACAATGAGTAAACCACAAAACGCTACAACAAATGTCGACAATTATAATAAAATAATGAATGAAATATGGGAATGGTGGGTTTTGAACCTGGCCCACCCCCACCATAGTTGCCTCTACCACCAACGAGCCAACGACTCGTATTGGTAACTCCTCTACAAATTAATATAAAAACCCAACATTTCATTCGACCGAGCAAAAGCATGGCTGACCAAGGACCGAAACTGAGTTTTGCAGGTGGAACTGAGAGTGTGCCCAGGTCAGAACCACGCCTATGTGGAAATTCGAGAAAGATTCCAAAGGAATCTTGGGAGAATCATTTTGCAGGGAATCTTGAGGGAATTTGAAGATTACTTGGAGCTCCATAGGTCACTTATTGTGAATATGGTCAAGTTTATAGTTGTTTGACACGATTTCACGCCACAAATGCAATGGTGATGTATGTTTCTACATCTAAGCTTTGCATTTTTCATCCATGACAAAAATTTGAGGTATAAGGGTCATTTATGTAAAGTTGATTGTAATTCATTTTTGCTGCCATTTAATGAAAGAGGCCTCCCCACTTTGACTAGGGCCCGAAGACGTAGCCCACACTGGGTGAACTCCATAATCAAATAATTTTATGCATTTTATCTCATGGTTGCTTTATAATTTTCGTTTCTTTTCCATGTGTTTATGTTACTTGGTTATCTTGCTTTTTTATATGCAATTGTATATGCATCCTTGAAGTTAAAAGATCTGGATCAACCAACCCATTCTGTTGTGGGTTATGGGGTGCTATTAACTCCTGCCGAATGCCTTCTAATGCAAAAAAAATCTTGAATTCATTCGACTCAGATTCTCCACTATTATCGCTCATGAGAGCCTTCACTTTCCAGCTAGTGCCTTTCTCAACAGGTGCTTTAAATTCACAAAATTTAGAGAACATCTGATCTTTCTTCTACGTGAAGAAAATATAGCACTTACATGAGAAATCATCTACAAATATTACATAATACCCGTGTTTGGTTGTGGAGGTTGTCAAGAATGGTCCACACACATATGAGTGAACTCTTTAAAGGATCGCTTGCACTCAATTGTCCTTGTCATGAAAGGTGGATTTGGTGTACTTCCCCAATGTACACCCTTTGCATGTATCTCTCTTCTCTAGTGCACCCTTGGGAAGTCTTGTACAAATCTATTACATGATCTTCAAAGCTCTGTGGTGCAAGTGGCCCAATCTTCTATGCCACAATTCACTGATGCCTTGGCTATGCACCTTCTCTGCTTTTGTGCTCAAAGAAACACAAATTTTTACATCCAATTTGTAGAGGTTCTTCACCTGAACCTCAATCCGCTTCACTTGTCCTAAGGCTATGTGATGAAGGAAAGTATTTCCTTTGCTAAATATCACATTGTAGCCATGATCCTCCAACATAGCAACTAAAACCAAATTCTTCTTTAGACCTGGAACATACATGACATCTTTTAATGTGAGAGGAGAACTAGACTCCCTTTGAAAAGTAATAGTACCAATGTCAGTTGCACTATAACTTCCATCATCTCCCATTTCGATGTGCATCTAGAGGTCCTTCTCCTCCAAGTCATTGAATAATTCTTTGTTGTCGGTCAGGAATGAAGCTCCACTATCCAGACACCATACACTATCCATCACCAATGTCACCATGCAATCAATGAGGGTGAAATCCAACTTCAATTTTGAAGCAAGAGCTTCACTTGTCGCTCCTCCTGAGGGCTTCTTGTGCGAACACTTCGTGGCATAGTGTCATTCATGATAGTGAAAACATTTAATCTTCGACAAGTCCTTCTTCTTTCCTACCTAACTAGAATATGATTTGGAATGGGATGACTTTCCTTTCCCTTTCTTTTCATTTCCATCCAAGGCACAATTCTCCTTGTCATCATTCTTGGATGAGGATCCATCTTTAGTGTTCCATCGAATCTCTTTTTGCACCAAGTTAGACCACAAGTGCTCCCACTCTGGTAGCTTCTCCTTCCCCTTTACTGAATCCTGGTAGTTGTGCTAGCTCTTGGGAAGTCGTATAAGTGCTAGGTTAACCAAATCATCTTCAACAATTATAACACCAACACTTCCAAGCTCATCCCGACATTGGGTGAACTTGCTCAAGTACTTTGGTATTGTGTCACCCTTCTCTATCTTGATTTTCCTAAGCTTATCCTTTAGTGCTAGCTTCTTGTGGTCATTGTTGTTCTGAAAGAAGTTTTCCAAGGCCCTCCACATTGTATATGGATTCTCCTTTCCATGGAGGTTCGAGACAATATGATCTCGAACTCCTTCTAGTATGATCCTTCTCGCATTTGCAACACAATTCCTCCACTGCCAGATCTTGAGCATCAGTTGCTGGAGACTTAGGAATATCTTTTTCTATGAATTCCTTCATCCTGTTTTCTTCCAACACTACCTCCATCATGTCCTTCCATGAAATATAGTTCGAAATACTGACAAGGGAACATTCAAGTCTTAATTTGTAGAATGACATCCTACTGGCTCTGAAGAATGATACAACAAATTCGATTTCACCTGCAAAAGACAAACTCGTATTCTCCTCTTCTAGAGTGATTTCTACTATGATGCCATGTAGAAATTCCTTGTAGATTCAAACTGCTAATTCTAATTTACTAAAACAATAGACTTGAATCTACTTTACTCATCAGTGGAAAAAATTAAACGATCACGAAGCATACAAGAGAAAGAATTCAATCAACACATTACATAATGATTTCATGGGGAAAGCCACAAATAAAAACCCCTACTATCTGTATATTGCATTAGTCAGAAAATATGAGAATATTACAATGTCTTACTCAATCCTGAGTAACCTTTGCGCTATCTCTATATGTCTCACTGCTTCCTAGACAAGCCCGAGCCAATACTTCACCAAATTTTGGCTTGCCCAAGTCCCTATTTCCTTGCATTGTTTCCTTGGGAATTAGGCCCCTATTAATTAGGGAAATTCCTCAATATGGATTACGCAATCCTCGTAGGCCTTCCTATGACTGCATGCACCACCTGTACAATTCCGATGATTATACAACTGATATTACACTATCCTTGAATTCCAATCTCAACTACGTAACTCTCAGATCTAACATGCATGATTTATTTATGAGTGAATCATCAGTTAACTGGTTGAACACATGAAGCAACACCCCACTTCCTGACCTCCTACTAGTTCCTCCATCAATTGGAACTAGTTTAACTGAATTTAAATCAGTTAAATTGAATTAATTAATTGCAACTCAAAATAAACCCAACCAGAGATCCTATATTGTAGGAGACACCCTACATGACTCAAGGTAGACCCTCAACTCCAATTAACTGACCCAACTAAGTCAAATTAACTTAGTTAACTCGTACAAGTTGTCTTGTGATGTGGGATTACAATTTTATTTCTAATTTAATTCAAGGACAAAATTAAATTAAGATTTTCTTGTTGCATTTTCAACAAGCAGTTATTATAGCATCAACTTTTACAACAATTTCAACATTTTCAATAGTAATGGGTCTTACAACATTTTCAGTACATTTAACATTGACATGTTATGGCATCTGTTGTTACAAAACTCGTTGTTAGATCATCTACTTCTCAATTTATTGTTACCCATGTTTGTGCTTCTCATTTTGTTTTCTTGATGCCCTAAGTGTTGGTGTAGTGTTGGGCGGAAAAAACACCTCTTTGGATGCCCACTTTCAAGATTTGACAAGAAATATGAAATGACCTGTTGTTACAACATATGATTCTCAATCCGTTGTTACCTATGTTTGTGCTTCTCAATTTGCTTTCTTGATCCCCCAAGAGTTGGTGTAGTGTTGAGTGGCAGAAAACCTCTTTGTCTTCCCACTTTCATCTTGATTTTTATTACGTATGATGATTTTGATTTATTGATCATGATGTATGTTGTCAAATTCACTTAAATTATAAATATTTGACTCACTTGTTTTAATTATAGATGATGATCATGTTACAATAATTATCTTGTTATTTTATATATATTGGATGTTGTAGTTTTTATTTTGATGGATATTTAATAAGTATAATGATGTTGTTAATTTGGATGGATGTATGTTTCCCTAAAAGTTCTTTATAAATGTTATCCTATAAAATATTTCAAATGCATTCATATGACTTACTGTATAATCATATAACTTATTTAAGCGACATGATATATTTAACTAATTAAATTGAAATAAAACATATTAATTTAACTATATGCAAAACAATAATCATTTTTGAAGCAAAAAAAAGCAACAATCGAAGCCAAATTGGAAGCCACACTAGAAGCAAAACAAAGAGAAAAACTAGAAGGAAAACAGAAAGAAAAATTGGAAGAAAAATGGGAAGCAAAAATGGAAGCCAAATTGGAAGCAAGTCCTAGCGCTAAACCTGGCACTATTCCCGGCACTTGGAAGCGAAAAAGAAGCAACAATGGAAGCAAAATTGGAAGCCACACTAGAAGCAAAACTGGAAGAAAAATGAGAAGCAAAATTGGACATAAAACTGGAAACCAAATTGGAAGCAAATCTTGGCACTATTTCTGTCGTTATTCCCAACGCAATTTCTGGTGAAATCTCTGGCGCTATTATCGGTGCTATTTCTAGCACTATTGTCGGTGCCATTTCTGCCTGTATTTATGTTGATATTTCTGGCGCTATTTCTGGCACTATTGTCATTGATATTTTCGATGTTATTGCCGGTGTTATTGTCGAAGTTACTGTTGGTGCTATTGTCGGTGCTATTGCAGATGTTATTACTGACATTATTTCTTATGGTATTTCCAGCGATTTTCCGATGTTATTTCTGGCGCTATTTTAGTTGTTATTAACAATGCTATTTCCGACATTATTTCTGGCATTATTTTTCCAGTGTTATTTCAGGTGCTAAATTTGGCGTTATGATAAACATACTTGATTGCGCCCATTTTTGTGTTGGACAAGGTGTCTAATTCGTGGACTGAAATACTCTAAATTTTGACGCTATTTTAGGCATTGTTTTCTTATTTTGAAGAAGTGCACATGCCCAAAAACCATAATTCATTTCACACTCAAAATATCTTATAAATATTTTAATTTAATTTAATTTTTTAATAAATTTTACTGAATCTAAAAGAAAAAAAGGTTATAATTACTTTTGGGATATATCTAAACCCTCTATGCTCACTAATTTTTTTAAAACATAACTGGGTAATGATTTTTTTAAATATGCGTCTGATTGCAACAAAAACACGATGAATTCATTACATTGTAATTTCTTCCATGTGATCTTCCAATGAGGTATCGACTAAATTCACGGGAGACAAATCCCAATATTTTCCACAGGTACTCGAACTGAGTCCTTCTACACATTTACAAGAGTAAATTCTTATGTATTGAGAGTATTGCGAGTATGAAAAAATAATACATTGTGTTATTTCGGAGGCTTTTGGAACAAAGATTCCATGTGAAGTTGGGATCATAAAGCCAAGTTAGCATCGGTTTCCTGTTCCCACTTTTCTTTATTGGATTTCCTACTTCTTATGAGATTTGGTTCCACTACATTCAATTAGAGAGGGATTTTCATCACTGCCTCACATGCATGATTTTCATGAGGTACTCTAACTGTCATAACTTTCTAGTAAAGCTTTGGGGTAGATCTCTTCATCTCCGCAGGATTGGAGGGTGTCAATGCTAATGCTCTTTCCTCAAAATATGACTATATACCTGTAGAGGCGACCCGTGAAGGAGATTTCTCTTCATTCTCCATAGACACTTTTATATTTACCCGATCCTCATTTGCGGTTTCATCTAGAGAGGTATCTTCATCTTGTTGTAGATCTTGAAGAGGTTCAAAAGAATTTTTGTTGAAGGAAGGTTCTGGCATGGGATCTGCATCAACAAATTTCTTTGGGGTCATAGCCTTGTTTTGTTGATTCTGTATTCGCTTTTGTGTTAGTTGGAAACTAGCCTCTTTAAAAATAAGGGCTTGGTCGTGCTTGTCATTTTTTCTTTGGGGGGTAGTTTTTGGAAAAGTTCACATGAGTATGATAATCATTGCACTTGAAAGGAATCTGCTTATAGTCCAATTTCTGGATATGGCTCCATTCTCCTAGATTTATCTTTAGGGCTTCCAGTAAACCTTCATTGAGGTTTACCTCAACACAAATGTGAGCATAAAAAAATTGACCTCCTTTTGGCTATGCTTTATCCAAATAGAAACTTAGCTTGTTTCTTGATCTAAAATGATCATAAGTTAAAACTGATGCAGAATTAATTAGAAATTAATGAATTGAATGTTAGTTGAAAGTGCGGAAATTAAAGAAAACTAATTGAGAAGAAGACTTTACGAAAGCTGATTAAACACAAGAAAGATGCATAACATAAGTGAAAACAGTAAAAACACAGCGATACCAAACAACAAAGTTTCTTATGGAGTTCGTCCTTGATGGACTACGTCTCTGGGTCCACTTTCAAGATGGGTGATCGCTTTATTAGGATTGAAACCAAGGAGTTCGATTACATAGAGAATAGACCAGACTGAATGTGCACATAGGCACTTCTTCACTGTCCAAAGGAAGCTCTCTGAACCAGCTTTCCAAAGCTTGTCAATATTCCCAATTCTGACTCTGAATGCTCCTATTAAACTAAAAAAAAAAAAAATTGCCTATGACCTCGAGAATCCGCATACAAAAAACCAAAACCACTCTCCTCCTGATCAATGAAGAAAAACTGCCTTTTAAAAGCCTGTATGTACATCAAACCACCTTTATCTGAATTGCAGATGAATTTGGTCGATTCTGGATAGGGTTTTTAGCTTCGGGCTTGTAGTTTAATGACACCTAGGTTAGGTTGGCATGGTCATCGCAATAGTTGTTTAACAAAAACATAACAAAAGCCCAAAATAAACATTGGATAAGGTTGAAACCACTAGCGGTCAAGTTAACCTGGTGGAGGTTGGAACCATTGAATGTGACTATCGGCAGCCTAACCACTAGATGCCACCTCCACGATCTCCCCTGGTGGTTCCAACGACGGTTTCTCTGACGGTTCACATATCGTCATTCACATCACTATAGTTATGAGCTGGCAGTCTATGCTAACCCTGCTGTAACATTAACTCCATGCTACTTTCCTGTTCACATGACAACTTCCGATGCGGTCTCAACTGGAAGTCAACCCCAAGCCTGTTGGTTTGTTAACCCGATGGTTTAGATACTTGCTCACATGTGGCCTGTCCCCTTCGCAGTTTCGCTACGGTTAGGGCCTAAAATGTGTATTGCATTATGTTTGTAATGTTTTATAACATATGCCCGAGGGTTAATTTTGGGTAGGTTTGTTTTATGTGTTAACACATGGTTTTTAATGTTTGAATAAGGTCTGATAGGTTAGATTAGGACTTAGGCATAGATTTTTAATACCATGATTTGTAATGTATTATGTTTTAGACTTAGATTATGTTTTAGCATTAGGTTTTGGTTTAGGTGTAGATTAGGGTTTAATACATAAAGTTTATCAACCCATTTACAATCAATCATCACCAAGTGACATTAGCGACATTTGTCGCATGATGACAAACTTGTCGACATCAAAACCTGTGAGTGGACGAAAAAATCCATGTCGATACCAAATCCTGTGAGGTGAATGACAAACACATGTCGTCGACCAAATCCTGTTGGAACTGTTGATGAACTCATGTTGACAACCAGGTGCTAAACTGTCTCAACTGAACGCCATGAAAAACCATATTACTTGAACAACCTGATGCATAACCAACACTATCGAAGGTGACAACACCGAACTGAATTGACGATGATACTGAACACTGATGATGACCTGTGTAACTGATCTGACGAGATCCTCTTGGATTAATCCTCTCCACATGAAAGCTTTTGGACCACAAAAGTTTGAATAAACAAATATTCGATGAGGGTAGAGCTCCCTCTCTTTCCACCTTGACCTGATGATGTACCAATACATTCGATCAATCACCTGCAAGTGATGACCCTGATGATGTTGACCATGGCACATTTTGATTCAGTGACCTATTCCATCCATATGCAGTATGAACAACTTGCGACGATGGGCAAACAACCTGTTATGAACATGGCAATTGATTTCTTTCCATGAAGAACCATAAGTTAGTGATTCATAATCATCTTTGAAAAGAGCCTCTACAGGATATTGTTTAATACCATCAACATGTATTAACAATTTATTTTGTGGAATGACAGAGACAATACAAGATATTCTTGACATCAAACCAGCTACTTGACTTGACATACTTTCCTGATTCTTGATTACTAAGTGAACTTGCTGCAATGAACCTATCAAACTGTAAGGTGAAATTTGTTGCAACTTAGTTTGTCTTTGGAAGTATTGAATTAGTTGTTGATTTCTTTGAATCATTTTTAAATGATGTTTCCATTGATTAGCACTTTCCTCTGATGCATTACTTTCCCTTAGATACTTTGACACTGCTTTAGAAAAGGCTTTGATATGAAAACAAATAGGTTTCCTCTCCACTTGAAAAGAGGTTCCAAAACTATTTGAAACATGACATGGCGACACAATACAAGAGAAATTGAACACTGATTTTCCCCAATATTGACCTGTACCCTGTAGCTATTTATTTCCAAACTTGGGATGAATTGATTCATTCTGACATTAGAAAGAGGAGCTTTAGGCACAAACTGTAATTCATGTTGTAATCCCTACTTATGAGTAAGATGTTTGGTTTTACATAGAACTGGAATAGTTTCTATCTCTTTAATCGAACTATCTTTAAGCTAAGACTCATAACCTAAACAAACATCATGTTGATTGTTATATTTCTCCTTTACACACATGATTACAAATATTTTATTTGAACTTATTAATCGCTTCACCTGATTAGCATTATATTCAAATGATTTTTGCTTTGATGTGCCCTGACAATAAATTCAACCACATCTTTCTCAAGGTGATATTTAAATTCGCTCCTGTAAAATATTGCATCATGATCATGTAAGTATTATGGACACCACATATCTCCACAATGGCATGATATTGTCCACTTTGGGCCTAAGCCCTCATGGATTTGCTTTTGGACTTACCCCAAAAGGCCTCATACCAATGGAGATATTTGTCCATCCTTATATACCCATGATCCTCCACACTTCTAGTCAATGTGGGACTTTGGTCGTATACCCAACATATTTTCTAGAGAGAACAATCACAAAAATAGATGACAAAGAATGGATTGATGATGAAAATGAGATTCAACCTCTCTTTACTATTTCAGACATTAGTGAAGATAGTCAAATCTTGAATACAATGGAAACTTTGAATCATCTCCAGAATATGAACATGATCAATTCCAAGAAAAATCCAACATTGAATATTTTTCATCTAGGCAGATGAATCTTTATTCTATGGAAGAATTTGGTAGCTTTACAATTGAAATCTTTCTAGGTAGAACATTGAACATAAACAATAACTTTGAGAAATTACAACAAGAAAAGCTAATCAAAACATTACAGCAACATGCTACTGCATATCCATGCGAATATACTAACATGAAAGGAATTAGTCCTAAGACTTGTATACATCACATTTACATTGCAGAAAATTGCAAACCCATCAGACAACCTCAAAGAAGGATGAATCCAAATCTTACAGAAATTGTGAAAGAATAGCTGCAAAAACTATTCAATGTAAACTTCATTTACCGAATTTCAAACAGCCAATGGGATTCCCCTTTAGTTATTTTTTCTAAAAAGAATGGTAAATGGAGGGTGTGCATTGATTATCGAGAATTGAATAAAGCTACCCTTAAAGATAATTTTCCTTTGCCCTTTATAGATCAAGTGTTCGATACATTAACAGGTAAGAAGTATTTCTCATTCTTGGATGGTTTTAGTGGTTATAATTAGATTCAAGTGGCACCTAAAGATCAATATAAAACCACATTTACTTGTCCATGGGGAACCTATGCCTACCGAGTACTTCCTTTTGGATTATGTAATCCACCTGCAACATTCCAAAGAGCAGTACTAGGAATTTTTTCTTATCTAATACATGATTGTGTAGAGGTATATATGGATGACTTTATAGTCTATGGGAATACATTTTAAGAAGCTTTGGAAAATTTGGAAAAAGTTCTTGAAAGATGTAAGGAAGCAAAAATTTCACTAAGCTATGAAAAATGTTTTATGATGTTTACATAAGGGATTGTTTTAAGACATCACATTTCAGGAGATGGAATTAAAGTTGATGAATCTGAAGTTGAAGTCATCTCTAAATTACCAATTCCAAATTTCCAAAAGGATGTTAGAAGTTTTCTAGGATTTACAAGATACTATAGACAATTTATAGAAAACTTCACTAACATAGCATCCCCACTCTTCAAATTACTCACCAAGGATTGTGAATTCAATTAGAATCCTGATTTCCAGTTAGCATTTGAGACTTTAAAAACAAAAAAATCTGAAGAACCCATCTTGAGAGGTCCAAATTGGAAACTACCTTTTCACGTTTCAACATATGCTTCAGATACAACTCTGGTGGTCGTATTAGGACAAAAGACTTGATTCCCTATGCCATCTACTATACAAGTAAGGATTTGATTCCCAATGAGTTAAATTATACTGTAACTGGAAAGGAATATTTCATTGTTGTTCATGCAATCAACAATTTCAGACATTATATAACAGACCATGAAACCTGTGTTCATACAGATCACTCTGCAATTAGATACTTAATGAATAAACCTATTACTAATGGCAGGGTTACAAGATGATTATTACGCTTGCAAGAATTCAATATTATTGTGCTAGATACCTAGAAAACAAAACATAGTTGTTGATTTCTTGTCCAGAATTCAAAATATCAAAGATGACACTCCAATTGAAGTTAAGTTTCCTGATGAATATCTTTTTGCAGTGACTACTCAGACCCCTTGGTTTGTAGATATTGCCAATTACTTAGTCACAGGGAAATTGCCTTCACATTTGTTTCCTAGAGAGAAAAGAAAAAGCATTCAAATAAGTGCAAGATACTCATGGATCACTAATGAATTGTATAAAACAGGTGCAGATCTCATAATTAGAAGATATGTTAGGGAAGATGAAATGCCTGAGATTCTTAAGGCATGTCATGATGAATCGTGTGGTGCACACTTTGCTGATAAGAGGATAGCCTATAAAATCCTTTCTTTAGGATATTATTGGCCATCGATCTTCAAATATGCCAAAGAATATGTCAGGAGGTGTACAACTGCCAAAGGGTAGGAAAACCTCCTCCTTCAAATGAAATGTCACTAAAAATTCAGGTGCTCATTGAATCTTTTGAAAAATGGGTCTTGGATTTTGTTGGACCAGTTAATCCCCCATCTGAGCAAAAGAAGTATATATCGGTATGCATTGATTATGTCACTAAATGGGTAGAGGCTAAATCATTAACTTTTACTAATAAAAAATCTGTAGTTAATTTTCTTTTTGAGGACATCTTCACTCATTTGGGTGTTCCAAGAGAAATTGTGACAGATGAGGGATCTCAATTTACATCTAAAATGGTGAAGGGTCTTGTGGAATATTACAAGATCAAACATAGGAAATCTACTCCTTATCTTCCACAAGAAAATGGTCAAGTTGAATCTACAAATAAAGTGATTGAAGGAATTCTCACTAAGACTATGCATCTACATAGAAGAGATTGGGTAGAAAGGCTTCCTGAAGCCTTATGGGCATATAGAACTACATGGAGGAACACAAAGGGACATACACCCTATGAACTTGTTTATGGGAAACAAGTCATGTTCCCTATAGAGTTTCAAATCAAAACCTTCAAGATGAAAATCCAATTGGGACTAGATTTATCAGAGGCATAGAAGCATAGATGGGAGCAACTCAATGAGCTTGATGAAATTAGGCAAGATGCAGTTCAAAGAACCAGTATAGTCCAACAACAAAGGGCTAAATGGCATGATAAATATATCAAGGAGAAGAAGTTTCAGTCATGAGATTGGGCAGTGTTTTTCGATTCAAAGTTCAAAGATTTTGAAGGGAAGTTTCAAACTCATTGGCTTGGGCCATATGAGATTGAAGAATTTTTCAATAACGGAGCAGTAAGGATAATGAAAATAGATGTAAGAAAAATACCTCTTCTTGTGAATGGTCATCGATTAAAGATATATCAAAAACCAATTTCAATGGAGCAGTTCATTAAGATTTTCGAGAATAACTCTGAAATGAAGCTAGTGAAGAGGAATTCTTCTTCTCCACTAACTTAGTCTTTATTTTTTTCCAAATAATAATATATAATATAAGAATAAGAATAAAAATAATAATAATAAATTGTACGATTTTGAAAACCAATCATTGATTGGCATACTTATATGGAAAATACAGGGTGAAAATCAGAGGTTTATGAAATCCTATATTTTCCATTTCCTTTATGTAATAAGTAGTGACAAAAAATTACATTTATCTATAGTTCAGAGTCTACAAATTCATAGTCTCATTCCATCTCATTCTATTTTCATTTTATTTTACAGTACCATTTCATCTCACTGTCATATTCCATTTACATTTTATTTTTATAGTTTTACTCCATTTCACCTTATTTCCCATTTTATTTTACATCTCATTTCATCTCACTATCACAACCCATTTCCATTTCATTTTTACACTGATATTCCATAGCCATACTTCACTTTTCCTTCTTTTCACATTCTGCAGCTGATTTCATTCTGCAACTAATCTGATTATGTAGCTACAACTTATCAACTCTTGCACAATTGTACAGCTCACAAATAAATCATGAATGCAGGAAATTGAAGAGTCAAGTTTTGGAGACCAACCATGCTAAAAGTACCTACAGATCAACACCAAAGGACTTATCAAGCAAAAGGTTAGGTTCTAAAGGTAAAATGCAAAATTTAATTCAAACAACAAGTTAGAAACATAAGTCATGTATAATATGAATATTCGTATGTCTCCTTAACAAGTCATCATTTGATTTGACTGCCACTTTGTGATACCACATCTCCGCCACATCTTCCATACTCGATACCAAATGGTCCATAATAATTTCATCATACCACATCTTTGCTACACTCTCCATACTCTGTACCTAAACAGTCCCTAATAACTCCATCTGTTAACAGTCAAGACTATGATTTGACGAACATATACATGTCTCTCCAAACCCTCACCATATACTTATTCCATGCAAACCTGTAGTTCCTTTTCACCATACCTGCAGTCAATCCATTTCATAAAACAGGAGAGTAATTCTGAAAGTTAAAAAAATTCTACAAAACAGAACCCATGGGACTCATTGTCAAGATAGAGACAGTAGGAGAAAAATAAATGGAGGGATTCCCACAACTCAAGAAGATGTTGTAGAAAGCTGGATGTACCAATTTCATTGAACAATTTGATGGCTACCACAAAGAGATCACAAAATATTTTGCTAGATCATTCGATGGTAGAAGTAGAAATTGGAGACACTAAGTTTGTAGTAACAGAATTCTACATTGCAGAGGCTACAAAACTGTGAAGACATGGTGAGAGATGGTTTAAAAACAAGGAATTTCACAGTGAATCATGGAAAGTAATCCTCGGGAACCCAGGTATGGATGTATCTGTGTTTAGAAAAGGAATTCCTATTTTAGCACTTAAAAATAAATGGAGAAGCATGCTTTTGATATTACAAAAATTCATTACCTGTGAGGGGAGATTCACGTGCATGTATGTTTATCATATATGTTTATTGATGAACTTTCTAGAAAATGGAAACATCATCCTCCCTTTCTTCCTACTAAACAATTTAAGAAGGATGGCTTTAAATGTACAGAATAAAATAGAATTCATAGGCACAACCATGTACCATCATGGGTTGGTAAAAATATTGGCTGAGTTTCATTTGAAAAGAATAGGAGACACGTGGGAAAATTTCTTGATAAGAAACTATTTCCAAGAGGCACCAAAATCACCTGAAGAGGGTAATGTCAAAAGGAGTAGGAGGAAGAAGACCAGTATAACCATTCAAAGCAAACCTGAGTCCTTCGCATAGAAAAATGATGAAGAGCTAGTCTCTGAAATATTGACAAAGATTAGGGAGAAGATCAAAATAAAAAGGGAAGATGAAAAAGGAAGCTGGTGGAATTACTGGAAACAAATCTGAATCTTCATTACAACAAAAGGATGTACAATCAATCTCTGAAAAATTGACAGAGATTAGGAAACAAGTTTAGAGAAAAGGAAATATAGGAAAGGTGAAAACAGGTACAAAGGAGAAGAACATAAGCCCTCTACAACTTAGAAAGAGCTCTAGACTCCGAGGTGGTAAAGAAGGTATCATCGAAGGGAACAGAGTTCATAAATCTAGAAGAAGAAACCCTAGTACCAACTCCTGATAATGTTCCATCTACACACAGTCCTCAAAATTCTCCTAAACAATATTTTGAAGGTAGCCCTAGCAGAGGATCTCCAGGCATAGACCCAGTGCGGCAACAAATTTATGATTATATAGAATCACTAGAAAAGAAAAGTGCCTCAATGGATCTAGAATCCTCAGCTAATATAGAACTCTCTGTCAATCCACAAGAACCTCTAACTGACTCTCTCAAACAGGAAATATATGAGTTAAAGATATTGAACAAACACATCAAGAAAGAAAATGAAACCCTGAGGGAACAAAGTAAATTGGATAAAGCTATTCATGATAATACAATACTGCACCTAGGGTTATGGTACAAGAAGAATAGGAAGTTGAAGAGGAAGAATAGAAGCTTGAACAGAATAGTCATCAACCTTAAATACAGGCTTCTTATGAAGAAACCTAGGATGGCAGTCACTTCAAAGAGGAGCAAAAGAAGAAAGTTAGATGTACTAGCAGAAGTTTCTAAACAAATGCAATAGGAAAGAAGAATTAACATTTTTGACAAATTGCATGGGAACATGCAATGATTTTGCAGTGGGGGTATGTTGAACCTCAGAATTACCCTCTCCTTGACAACTTTTCTCACTTCTTTCGCTTGTTTTTTCCATAAGAATACAGATCCCTATCAATGATAAATGATATATTTTGTCTCAAGGAGGGCATTAAATGATTGACATGTTATATTTTTATGTTTTAGCTATTTCAATACGTTTTTTGCAAATTAGCTACAGAACACAGCCTACTCTGCAGCTAACTGTGTATTCCGTAGCTATTTCCATGGTCTAGTAGGTTCTAGGTGTCAAACGAAGAAACTGGCCACATGGGCATCTCTGGAATTGGCTCCACATGAATCATATCCTAGTCACTCAGCCAAGATCGATAAGAAAGCTAGATCAAGACCACAGTAAAAGGTGAAGTCAAACATATGAAACCTGGGAGCAATAGGACTCTTTGTCTACTCTTTGTGGTTAATTTATAAATCCAACAGTTTTGTTGCAGCATTAACTCGGATCAGCCACCTGTGTTAACAGTTCTGTGCAACCATCTTGCTCGAATTCAAGTTACATGTAGTTGATCAAACATTTACGCAGTCCCGTTGTGATATGTGTAGACTGCCTGTAGCTAATTTTCCTCAATGACAGTTATGAATATTTTCTTTTAAATACTAGTTGTACAAAACCAAGGGGGTTTTTCATGTTTTTGATGTATTAAGTTTAGACATTCAACTTTGTAATTTTCGACTTTTGTTCCTGTTTATAATATAAATCCATGTGTTGATCGATGATCATTTGAAAGAGCATTTTCAATTAGTTATCAACTTAACCCAGTCAGTTGCAAAGGGCCCATGCATTGAAAGACGTTTTCTTTTCATTTATTTTTTTTGTTCAGTTTTAATTTCACCATTTGCTCTTAGCAGTGTTTCTAACTTAGGTTGATTTCTTGTAGTTTGATTTCTTTTAGTTCTGATCAGTAGCATAACGTTAGAATTCAATTGTGCAGTCTTGTTTCTCCAATCCATTTCATAAAGGAAAGGACTTTGTTTCTAAATAGAGTAAGGTTGAAAGTAATGAGGATGCATTGTTGACTAGTTTACTCACTGTTTTTGTTATTTAATTCCTAGTTCAGATTGTCAATGCATTGTATTAATGAATTTTTTTTATCACCATTTCAAGTTGATACCCATCCTAAACTAAATGGTTAAACATTCACTTTACATAATGGTTGAAACCAATCATTTACTTTCTACATGTTTTTATTTAGTTCTCTAGATCATGAAGTATAGAGAGTGGTTTGTATTCCATCTCAAGAAGGTTATCTTTCAAAATTGAAGTACTTCAGTTAATTTCATTCTCTGTATTTATTTCAACACCCCTTACAACTTCACCTTTTAATTTTAAGAATTAGATTCATGAATTAGGATTAATGAAAAGACAGGACAGATGCTCTATTTTACCTTCTTTAAACTTAGATTTTGACTTGTCCTAAGTTCTTGGTTCACCTTTAGGAAGTTCAAATAGGTATTGACATTCACCACAAACTCAACTAGAACTATAACATTGAGAAAATGATTATAGGGGGCTTGAAATCTACTATAAGCTTGAAAATAATTGTAAATTGATTTATGTTTGGGTTTGGAGTAAAAAGACGTTCCTCTTTCAGACTCTCATCACCACTATTATTTTATATGGGTGTGAGTTTTAGGGCTGCAATATATCTAGAGAATTGTGGAGAAATATTGAGATGGTTGAAAATAAATTTATATCCTACAACCACAAGATTAAAGAAGATAGTTCCTACCTTATTCTCTTTATAGAAGTTATCCTATTCCCCATTAAAATTATGGCTATGTTTGGGTATATGATGTACACTAATAAACTATACACCATGGATTCCAAGTGGCTTCCAAAATTGCTTTCAACTCTAATCAAAATGCCCACCTTTAATTCAAGCATGGCTAGCATAAAGATGCCCAATCCTAGCTTGGCTATTGGCGCATAAAGGAGGAGATCATCTTGATGAATAAGGATGTAATTAAAACCCCCATTACTTCAAAATTTAAGGATAATTTGTGGGATGATAAAGTTTTACAAGGAAAAAGGGAGCTAAGATACTATATAGGTGATCAAAACCACCCTTGCTAACTAAAATTATATTTTTGTCTTGACCAATGCTAAGAAGAAAATTATAATTGCAAAGATAAGAACTAATTCTCATGATCTTCGAAGTAAAACATGGGTTGGTCGATTCCAAAACCACCTTGGAATGAAAGAACCTACCCCTTTTAGATACTAATAGAGTTGAAGATGAAAAACACTTTCTCTTGGAGTGCCGGAAAATTACTCACATTGGCTCTCCTTTTCAAAACATTTGACACTCTACTAACCTTGATGACTTATTAAGTTAGCAAAACTACAATGATCTCTGAATGCTTCCATGGCTTCTTTTTTGTTATAGAAATAAATTATTAAAGAACCTTAGTTAACTGCTTACCCTTTTAAGATTTGATTCACTATAATAATTTTTGTGGACTTTAACCATCATTATCATTATCATATATTTTATGTATTAATGATTAAAAATATGTATTTCTATTTAGATATTACTAATTCAAATCCAAAAAATAAAATATATATAACCTCATAGAGTTTTAATAATCAAAACGTGGAAAAAAAATAATAATCAAATCATAAAATAAAACAAAATATGTAGTCCTTTAAGCAAAAGAAATGTCAGGTTCAATTTTACTATTTATCTTAATTAATAAAATAAATAAAATAAAAAACTACTTTAAATTTCTTTTCGATAAAAAAGTTAAAAAGCGTCAATTTTAAAAATCACAAGAAATTTATTTAAAAAATTCTCAATCTCATCCAATCCAATTGTTAATGATCAAACGGTTAATGATCAAAATTCTTCAATTTTAAATTGAGATTTTGTTTAGCGCGCATATATATATATATATATATATATATATATATATATATATATATATATATATATATTTTAACATTAAATATATATTTTATTGGTTTTTTTGGAATAATATGAAATGAATAATTTGTTGAAAGTTTATATGTTAAAATTAAATTAATAGTTTAAGAATACTCGATGTTGATTTAGTAATTTAATAATAAAATAATCATTTAAATTACAAGGTATTGGTTTTGAAAATGAAGTATTATGTTTCAAAAAGTTCTAACTTCAAATTTTTTAGTTTATTTGGCCCAGATAGTTCGGTACAGTTTGGTTCACCTAGAGGTTATAATGGTAGCCTTTGGAAAAGTTGTGACCTCTTCACAATGAGAAAGCCCCAGGGATTCCCAAGATGTTGAATTCATATATTCAATCAAAAATACATTTTGTCATATGAAAATTTGTTTTCTTGGATTACTATATATATGAAGGATGGCATTACCCATATTGTTTAGGAGCAATAAAATGTTATTTAAAGAAGTTTTGCACATATACTAATGGAAATTGTGTACCTTATTTTTCTGTGGCTCCTCTAGATGTGATTGCTAAGTCCACAAAATATTTGTTATTTGTACTCACTGCCTGTAGGTTCATCTATGGAGTTTAACCCCAAGAGTGTCACCTCTTAGTAGAAAAGTTACATTAACAAAGGAGATTCAACCAATTGAGCTAACTATCAAGGATTAATGAAAATTGTGTAGTTATTGTGTCAAACCCCAATTTGAAAGTCAAAAATATATATTTGACTTGTCTAATGTTAAGAAGAAAATGAATATTTCTTAAAGAACAACAAATCCTCATAAGTTTCATAATGAAACTAGGCATTGATAAATTCTGATAACACCATGAAATGAAAATTTGTGACCCTTAGTGATACCAAAAGTGTTAGAGATAAAAAACAATTTATATTACACTTCCAAACTTTTCCACCTTTTAAAACAACATAACTCTAGTGATCTTGAGACCTTATCTTAATGCCTCTCAATGTTCTTAAAACATTTCTAACATTTTAATAATCTTTTACCTTCTTAAAGTAATGATGACCATATAAATCGAATAAGTATTAACTATTATCATAAAATTGAATAAATTTATAATTTTATATTTAATATAAATTGATAAATAATATTTAAAAAAATATTAATAATAAAAGCCTCACTCAAAAAATAATATTAAACAATCAAGTTTCAATTTTTAAGCCATAGAGACTAACTTCACTCCATTTTTACTGTACATACTAAGGCTCTGTACTTCACATCATCTATGAACATGGCTAATATGAAAAAAATGGCTTTGTGTTAATTCCATACTTCACATCATCTATGAACATGGCTAATATGAAAAAACGTTATGGCAAAACCATGGAAATGACATTCCATATAAAAATCTGATACAATAAAAATGTAGTGTGTATCAAAACGCTACATGTTTGGAATGATATTAAGATATTAAAAAACACATGACGAAACAATCCCCTGCAGAACAAATGGAAATTATTCATAAACACATGACAAACAATTCCATGCAGAATAAATGGAAATAGATTTATATCAGAAAAGAAACAATTTCATAAACACATGACAAACAATTCCATGCAGAATAAAAGGAAATAGATTTATATCAGAAAAGAAACAATTTCATATTACGATGGAGTAATGGAAATTATTAAAAGCACATGACAAACAATTCCATGCAGAACAAATGGAAATAGATTTATATCAGAAAAGAAACAATTTCATATTACGATGGAGTAATGGAAATTATTCAAAAACACATGACAAACAATTCCATGCAGAACAAATGGAAATAGATTCATATCAGAAAAGAAACAATATCATATTACGATGGAGTAACATGGATTTTGGATTCATTAATAGATGCACTGTTAAAATACTATTTGTGATCGGTCAGATCACCCATTCAAATCAAAATGGATATGAATATCACAGTTCCAGATCACCCGTTCCAATCAATATGAATACGAATATCACAGTTGCAGTAAAGATAAATCAGGAGACTGTTAGAAATACAGTAAGACTATTATTCTATAGATGGATCTAATGGGTTTGTTCGAGCAGATCGGCGGCGGGAAACAACATCGTTAGCAGGAACTGGGGACGAGCTTCTCTTCTTCGAATTCACCGATCCTGAAGACTCAGCTTCCCAGCAATCGTATTTGCCCCTGTCGTATTCATCGCAGACGGTGGCGAGATTATCTTTATAGATTTTCCACCCATCACATGTGGCATCCTTCAGCAGTTGTGAAAATTCCTGTATGTCCATATTTGAAGCTTCTCCGAAATTTATGCAGATGTAACGAACAACGGCAGGAACATTGTTTTTGGTGGGAAGAGAATACCTTGGCTGCCCTTCAGGGAATTCTGTGAATGGCAGCATTGCGAAAATTGTCGAGAATTTGCAGTCGGGATCAGCCTCATCCTCCAGAATGGATAACATCTCCTGCAAATCAGGCTCTTGGTAAATATCTTCAGTACACCCCTCGTCAAATGGTAATGGCGTCCATCCTTCCAAGGCCAGCTTCTGTAACATCCACAATTTCTTTTCTGATCTGTTCATTCCAGGGTCGTATTCCGCAAATGCAACTTTGGGGAAAAACTGAAAGTAGCAATAGCGGATGATGGACCATAAATAGTTGAGGTCGCCGAAAGTTTGCTCGCTCAGACTAGTGCATGTTCCTACCTCCATGTCAATAGATCACAAATGGAATAAGGAGCTCAATCCAAACATAGTTTCTTTGTTCCCTGATAACTTTCTATTTATATTTGGTTATAGCAGTGAGCAAAGCCAGTGACTCGGGCTTTGGGCTTCACTTGACCCTAAATTAAATTAGGTTTAGGAGGCTTGGTCACAAAGTTAACCGTTCGGTTGATTTGTTCATTTTGTGATTTGTTTTTTTTTTAATATAAAACTACAATTAGATTAATAATGACTAATGGAGAAGTGAATTAACGGATTTTTATAGAAATGGATTAATCTGATTTGTTTTAAAATTAATATCAATTTGTTTTTTAAATCGGTTACCGTACAAAAAAATAAGTTATTTAAATTATATAAAACTTTATTTCATTAAAAAGAATAGAAAATATAATTAAATGTTGTGAATTTTTTCAAATCACAATAATTTTGTGGTTTTAAATAAGACTTAGTCTATTTTATTAGTCTATTTTATAATTGAATGATTTTTTCACAATATTTTTTATTGAAAATTTGACTAAGATTTAAAATAAATTGTTTAATCTGCATACTTTAAGTGATTTGGGGTTTTTAGGGTGTTGAAATTATTTTTTGCATTTAAAAATATATTTTAAATAACAAAAATTTTTGAAATTGTATTGTCAGATTTTGGTGAATTCCGGGGAAAAAGTTATTTGTTGTATAAGTTAGACTATGTCTTCAATAATATTGTTTTTTTCAGAGGTGGGAAAATCTATCATAATTGAGTTTTTAAACAAGTAGTGAGGACAACTATCTCTACATGCTAATCGCAAATGCATACTCACTCAACACCGTTATTCAAGGAAAACCACGCCCCTTGAAATAGCATGCTAGTGGGCAGGCTTTCACTCTGTGAAATACCTTTGAGTCCTAAACCATTAACATGTTTCCTTACGTCCAAAGAAAACAAGCACAAAGAGAAACAGTTTTAAAATATACTCCAAATCTTTTAAATAATAATAAATTAACAACCCAAATTGAAATGAACATTAAATATTAAAATAAAAATGATTTAATTTAATCAAAATATATGATTCTCCATTAAAATTTTGCCGTTAAACTTAAGAACGAGATAAACTATAAATTAATTAAACCAAACTGAACTAACATGAATATTAAATACGTTTAAAGAGTTATTATAATGAATTTTGTGACCATTTTACTAATTAAAGTAATATTTTATTGTTAACTATATTTAATATAGATGGTTATTAAATATTTAAATAATTATTGTGTTAAGAGGCATTATTTAACTCAATATGGTAGAGATGTTGTAATATTTAACATTTTGACTCATCAAAATAAAAATAAATTACAAAAAACATAAAACATAAAATTATCAAAGTATTGGTAGAGAGTATTTAATGCCATTATTTTACATTTTAACTCAATAAATAAATTAAAATATAAATAACATAAAATTAATATTAATATTTATATTATAGTTACAAGTAATAATTAAACAACCATAAATCCATCTAACTCCGAGATCTACCAAGCACCTAGAGTGATCAAATCTCTCAAGATGCAAACCTCTATAAGAGTCGAAAGAGATGTGATCTATCTCCATACTTGGTAGATCCGAACTTATGATAGATCTAGGCTAGCTATAACGAAGTTATTGCAATTGAATGTAAAATTAAATTCTCTCTCTCTCTCTCTCTATATATATATAAATAATTATAATTCTAAAAATATATTTTTAATGATCATGATTTAATGTCCACTGAAATGAATGAGGTATATCACACCTTAAGAAAGAACGATATTAGTTGAGGCTTTTTAAGATTTTATTTCTAGATTGAAGAGGAGGGAGAGAAGCATTCCTAGATCACTATAGTTGTGCTTAATGAACAAGTCAAGATGTTTGGTAGTGTGGCATATGTTTTGGAAATGAGAACGGATGTAAGAGACAAACAATCAAAGAGAAAGTAATTTTCATCTTCAACCCTCCTAGTATTACACAATTGATAAATTCTTTTAGCCAAGGGGGTTTTGGGGAAAGACAATTTCCTGATTTCACTTCGAAGCTCATGGGAGTTCGTTCTTATCTTTTCAAAGTTCATTTTCTTCTTAGTGCTTATCAAGACAAAGAGATAATTTTGGTTAGAAATAGTGGGGTGGAGCACCTTCCTATAATACCTTATCTTCATTTTCCCCTATAACTGCTTATCACCCCACAATTTGACCTTAAATTTAGAAGTAATAGCATTTCTAATATTATGTTTACTCTCTAAGATGATTTCCTCCTTTAACCCCCAATAGTCGAACCATGAACAGGGAATCTTGTGCCAACCACACATGAGCCAGAGGTGAGGGTTTTGGCTAGAGTTAAAGAAATTTTGGCGCACCTCTTGGTTTCCATGTTCTAAAGATTCTTCTTATACATTAAAAAGTGAAATATAGCCATGATTTCAATGGGGGAAGAGCTAGCTTCAGTCAAAAGGATATGATAATGAGTATTACGTTTAATTTTTAGGTTGTAGTTGATAAATTATTTTTGCATCAACTTGATCTTCCTCCATGATTCTTGCAACCGCGAAAATCACATCCATATAGAATAACATGGGTGACGAGAGCCTCAAAGAGGAATCTTTTTTTACTCCAAACCGAGAGCTCAATCATCTTGCAATTATTTTCAAGCTCATAATAAGCTTTCCAATGGTCAATAATCCTCTTCTCAATGCTATAATTCTAGTTGAGCTAATGATGAATGTCAATAACTAAATATTTGTATGAAGTAACCTTCTCAAAATAATTATAATCATAGATAAAATTGTCACGGTTGATCCTTTTGGATTTAATTATCATGACTTTAATTTTGTTAGTATTAACAATTATAATCATCTTGGAGTAAAAATGATGGATTGATATTATCTTAAAATCAATAATAAACTCATCAATTATATATATATATATGTGCATGCATATATATATATGCATGAGAAAGCAAAAAAAACATATGTCAACATAGAAGTCATTGTAAATATAGACTCATCTTGGAGTAGAAATGATAGATCGATATTATCTTAAAATTAAGAATAAACTCATTAATTATTTAAAAAAATATATATTTATAAATGCATAATAAAAAATTACATGAAAAAACAAAAAATCATATATTAACATAGTTATAAAACTACCTAAATGTTAACACACACCACACATAAGAACAAAAGATATCCTTTTATATTAAGAAGGTCAAGTTTAGGGATACCCTCTGGGATAGTATAATTCCACCAATAAATAAGTTTCCTCGATAATAGATAAGCACATATTAACATAAAAGTCATTATAAAACTAGATAAATGTTAACACAAGAACAAAAGATATCCTTTTATATTAAGAAGCTCAAGTTTATGGATGTTTTATCGCATAACATAATTCCTTTAATAAATGAGTTTCCCCCAATAATAGATCTTACTCTCAAGTCTTCCCATGAGTTTCCCTAGTAATAAATCTTATTCTTAGCTCCTCCCATGAAATTTAAATCAGTAGACTAATCCCTATACAAACCAATTAATCTACTCTACAATTCATAAGTATTCAAACATTCCTTTCATATTATAAAACATTTCCGCCTTAAAAACTTTCAACCTAACTTTAACAAAAAATAACAATCAATATTATCAAATAATTTTAACATTTATATTACATCGATTAGTTATTAGTTTATTCATGTGTTATTAGTGAAATTAACCTAGTCACCCTCTCCTTAACAAAAAGATAACAATCAATATTATTAGTTAATTTTAAAATTTATATTACATTAATTAGTTATTAATTTATTCATGTATTATTAGTGAAATTAACCTAGTCTATCATTAGTTAAGTTTGACTTTCTCTTCCATCATGTATTCGTTTTTAATTTATTCATTCCATTTATTACTAGTGAAGTTAACTTAGTGTAACATATTTTTATTATTGTAGTATTTTTCTCCTCCTATTATCAATAATCGATTTACACTTCTAAATTTATATTATTTTTTTAGTTCTTTATTTTTTTATTGGGAAGGTAATTTATCTTATAATAGGTGAAAGTTGTTCATCTCATTTTCTATATATCTTGAAGGCAATAAACGATTTACACGTTTAAGTTTATATTTTTTTTTATAGATGTTTATTTTTTAGTCTGAAGGTAATTTATCTTATAATAGGCGAAAGTTGTTCATTTTACTTTCTATTTATCTTGAAGGCAATTTAATTTATAATAAGAAAATTTTAGATCTAATATTAGACCGGACTAATATTTCAAGTTTTTTTCAAAAAAAATTGTTATTAAAATTTTATAGTATAAGTCTGCAAACTTTTATATAAATACTCTATAAACTTATTAGAAATTTGAATATTTTATGTAATTATTGCTAAACATTTTATAAATTGCATATCATAGATAAGTTAAATTTGCCAAAAAAATTTAATTGTAAGAAAAATTTCCATCCTTGAAGTTTTCCCTAATATCAATCCAAAATGTATATTCACATGAATTATTTAGTCAACTTACATATATTTGAAACCACCATAAACTTGTAAACTAGTCACATTATCTTCCGTTACAATTCCTAATAACATTGCTGAGGTTGATAAATTAACTAAATTATTTGGAATTTCATCAAAACTCAAGGAAGAAAGCTATCTCTGATTGAAATTATAGAAACAACTATTTCCTCGTGTTGATGCCTTGAAAAACACTGCATCAACATTCAAGAAAAACCCTTGGTCCAGACCTTAAAGCAGCTCCTTTTCCATTTGGTGTGATGGCTCCGATTGGATATAATGGGACCAGTTTGCCAATAATTTATAAGTGGGATGGATAAATGGTCGATTTTTTAATATCTAATGGAATGATGGATGATCTATTTTAAATACAACATTATAAAAGTAACTAATCTATCCAGGGAAGTCTTTCTCCTAGTGAAATCTTTTAAGGTTCTTATTAACAAGTAGGCATATAGATGACTCTACTCATAAATAAAAATATTCATTCGTATGATAATTAATCTGTTCATGTAGTTGAACAAAGTAATAATTAAGACGTTATCAGACTAATCTTTATATATTACTGACACACATACATATGAAAGATAACAACTCTTAAACATTCAATAGTGATAAGTCAAATAATTGTTGTAAGAACATATACATATATCAATAATAGAAAAATAAATAAATGTTGATTCACATAAAAGCATGAAGCAAAAACACAGATAATAGTACTGTATGCATTTGAATCTCCTCCAATATGAATCGCATTCAAATTATTCCTTTTAACTTAAAAATAATTTCACAAGAAACAATAGTGCATATCACATAAAAGCATTCTTCATCAAAGCTCAGAATTAAGGCTCGATTTTTATAAAAATAAATATATCAGAAGCACAATAGTGAACTTCCGATCCAAATATTAATACAAAAATTTGACCCTCTCTAAAAACATGAAAGGGTATAAAAATACTACTTAAACTAACAAATTATGAAATAAATATGCTATGCACTGGTATAACCAAATCAAAAAAAATGTGAAAATCTTCTTGAAATAGGCATGCTCTGGTCGGTCAAAAATGGTTCACTGTATGGGCTGATCATCTTGTGATTGGAGATGACAAATGGCAAGCATCGGTTGAAGTTATGGTGGATTACTTATGCATGAATGTAACTAAATAGTGTATGTGACATCATTAAGTTCAGTAATCATATGGCCAATTTCATCGGTGAGGCATTTCATTGCTCTCCACTGACTATATGGTTTGACAAGGAAAAACCAAAAGGTTTCCCATGTTAAACTTTGAATACCTACGATCAATCTTTCCCTCTACTCCAGAGCATATTTCAATGTCTCTTCTAATGCTTTTACTAGTGGAAGTTTCCCTAGAGAACACTCTATTATTAAATTTGATAAATAGAGACTATAATTGATTAACTCAACCATGTTGTTTGTTTCCGATCTGCATCTTGATGTTTCTCTTTCAACCTTCATTAGCTGAGATTTTCATTTAGTGAATAGAATTTCTTTATGGGATTCCTAGATTTATGGTAGATTAGCAGTTTTTCCCTCTCTAGTTTCTTGCGAAGAGAGAAAATTTGTTAATCTTTCATTTTCTCTTTCCAAGTCTAGTCTCGCATGTACTGATTTGTCAACCATGGATGATGATATTTCACACAAAAGAATAACCAGTGAGATATTATGACATAATAGGCTCAACTGGCTAGACAATGCCCTGGTAATTTGTAGAGTCTCCGATTTAAATTCTCCCACTTGGGGATATTCCTTGAATCTTTCTATCTGAACTATTAGTTGAGTGATTAGTTCTTCCTTTTATTTATTTAGTTGTTCATTTAATGATTGCAATTTACTCAATGCTTGGGATAATTCATGTTGCTTATGAATTTCTTGTTGATCAATCCTTTGCTTTTCTTTGAGTAATTGCTCATTCAACTCACCATTTAGCTGCTTCTGGGCTGCTAATTGTTGTTCCAGCTATTTTATTTTCTGTTGTTTCTCCTGTGCCTGTGCTTCTAGCAAACTGATTGCTCGATATTTTTCTTTTAGTAAATTATTGACCTCCAATGCTTTATCCATTGTAGCTGCTATGTATGCTCTAGCATACTGAGAAAGTTTGGTGAGATCTTCAGAAGCATTAACATCGTCTCTCCATACCACATTCGTTATCTCCATTCATAAAGTCAAAAGAGGGGAGTGATTAATTTTCCTCTTTTTCCTTTGTCTTTTGATTACAACCCTATGCTTAGGGTTGTAGAAGACATATAATGGTGGTATATCTTCTATGTGTAAAACAATTTCTTTTTTTTTTCTCGCTAAAAAACTAATCTATTAATTACATTAACGGGTAGTACATTACAGTCAAGTAGTATCTTCACCTGACGCTAGGCCTCGGCGTTCTGAACCAGATATCAACCCACGCAGGGGTACTGAAACTCTCGAAAAGGCACATCCCAAGCAAAGTACTGAACCCACGCAGGGGCAACAGAATACCAACCTAATTATCCCGCAGGGGCATCACAAAACAGGACCATTCAAAAGGATTAACCCTCACAGGGGCAGCCTATTACTAACAGAGTTATCCCACGCAGCGGCAGCATTAAACAAGACCAGAAAAACATTGAAATTATATGAACCGAAAGCCAAAACAAGACCTGAGGGGAGCTAGAGAGGGTGAAGCTGAGCAGAGGGCTGGCTACTTCTCTGGTTCCTCTTCGACCACCGAGCACCCCCAAAATCCTTCATCTTCCACTCCAGCAGGATGGGGACCCAAGTTGACATCCCCCACTTTGGAAGTTGACGCCTCCAGCAGCTTTGGAACTTGTTCTGCCACCAGTCCTGGCACCTCTTCGACAAATGTTGAGCCCTCGTCCTGGTGCTGATGTTTTCCACGGAGCTCCTCACTATCAAATGGCGTTTCCTCCAGGAAAAGAACCGACACATGAGCATTGATGTGGGGCCTATCCAATGAGCTGCTGAAGGTGAAGATGGCCGAGCCAAAGGTCGGCGAAGGAGCTGAAGGGTCTAGGCTGCGGGAGTCCATGAATTGGCTGGCTTGAATTAGCGTGGCATCAGGGAAGCCATGGCAACAACATGGACAATGATAGGGGTAAGGTGCCTAAGCAGGAGGCCGAGAGGACTCTCCACTAGCTGAGCCTCGACGGCAAGCGGACGCTGCCGTGGCCTGACCATGCTTGCGACAGAGCTGAGGAAAAGGAGCCGAGAGGGTGGCGGAAATGAGGCAGAGGTGGAATTGAGGAAGGACGACAATTCGCAGTCCCCTCGCCTTTTAGAACTACAGCCAACAAGCAGAGGGAAGGAGGGTGTGGTCTCCCTGAGAGCGGATGAGCTAGCGGGAGCTGGAGCATGAACCAACATGAACTGAGCGACAAGGGCCGAAAGCTGCACATGACTCAGCATGAATTGAACTTCAACATCAACTGTTTTAAACACTGAACCTTTTCCTCGAACCTCGATCGCCATAACTGCTCGTTGCAGACGAGCCTACGGCAAGAATGGCACAATGAATGTGCTTCCAGGTTGAACCCCGCCCTATATTCCATGGCAGCGATCCGGCATCGAATGCCCTCATAACTCTTTAGGCTGCCCATGTCCTCCAAGTGGCTCCTCAATAACTACCGACGTGTCACCCACATCCGGGACAGCTGCATCTCCATGGATCAGGTTTCTGCATTCCTTGAACTGGAGATTATTAGGAATGATCGCCGTGTTGTCTGATTAGAGGGACTGTTCATTTTCTACCCCTATGTTGGCCAGGAGGTTAGTAACCTTGTTGCCTTCTCTTCTTACATGATTGAAGGAGATGGCCCTGTTCTTGCGCAATTCTTGTTCAATGGCATTCAGCCTTGCTTCGAGCCTCCAACTGGATGCGACTTTCCTAGCTTGAGAGCCATTATGTATTCACGTGGCCATGTTTATTAGGATCTGAGAGTCACCTTCAACAATCAGGGGTTGAAGGTTGAGCTTCCCCGCGAGGAGGAGGCCTTGCCAGAGCCCCTCTAGCTCTGCTGAGTTGTTGGTATCCCATCCAATGTTGCCAAAGTAGACCTGTAAAGGAATACCAATGTGATTTCTTAGAATGCCTCCAAAGCCGGCCACTCCAGGATTACCTTTGGATGCTCCGTCAAAGTTGAGCTTGAATGAATGTTTGGGGGGGGCGATCCAGAGACTTTTGTCCTTGTTGCTTCTTTTAGAGGGATCATTCTTGGGAAGAGCTTGAGGCAGACGCAGTTGCCAATTATCTAGAATTCTTTTCTCATTATCTGTGGTGGGGAGATTCTCCTTTGTCCAGGGTCGTAACATCATCGTTTCTTTGAGATTCCCACATAACCTGATCCATATATCATCAATGGGAGAGCACTGGTTTTTGAAGATACATTTGTTCCTTTCCTTCCATATGCTCCACAAAACAGTCCCTGGGATTATATTCCATAAATGGTTGAGAAGCTCACTTTTATAAGGGTCCCGTGGCCAGTGTCTTATAGAGTTGATAATGTCATTCTCCATTTTGCATCGTTTTTGGCATCTGAAGCTAACCTTTTCCCATAGCTGATTGGCTAGTGGGCACGTATCCAGGAGGTGTTGGAGAGTTTCTTCCTTTTGACTGCAATTGAGATAGATGGAGGGACCATGAAAGTTTCTGCTTCTTAGCTTATCCCAAGTGAGGATTCTTTTGTGCCCAACCAACTAGAGGAAGTGGGAGATTTTGGGCCAGGGTCCTAGCTTCCATATTTTACTCCAAATTGGATCTGAGGGAGTGGTATAGTTGCCTACCAATTTGTAAGCTTCGGAGGTGGTGAAGGTTCCTTTGGGCTGGTAACCCCAACGAAGGATGTCGTTGCCTTCATCATGTCTAATACTCCTTTTTCTTAACTCCTTCTCCAGCTCCTCGGTCTCCCGTGGATTTGGGCTGCTGAGTATTTGATTACTCTGTCTCCATTTCCTGAATCCATGCTCCACCTCCTGCCTCCAAAATTGGCAAATTTTTTCCTGCTGTTGCTCCTGCCTAGTGGGAACCAGAGATGGATGAAGGACATTAGTGAGTTTGGGCATCTGGTTCCAAGCATCTGTCCAGAATCTTGCCGTGTAACCATTTCGTACCTCCCAGAAGCTGTGTTGTTGGATTAATTGAAAGTGCTACTTGGCTGCATTCCAGATTAGCGACCCCTTGACCGTAGGAGTGAATCTGATGAGCTCTTCCTGAGGTCTGTTATTGGCGTATTTGGCCATCCAGATTTTGACCCAGCGATTTTCTGGACTGGTGACCCATTGCCACCAAATTTTGGCGTTCATAATAGAATTGCTATGTTCTGGGTACCTCAACCTAATGCCACCCTTGTCTTTGGGCATGCAGACAATGGTCCACTTGACGAGTGCCCATTTTTGATTAGTAGCTGAGCTGCCCCATAGAAATTCACGTTGAATATTCCTTATTCTTTTTAGAACCCATTTCGGTGCCGTAAGGATTGAAAAAAGGTATAGAGGCATGGCCTGAAGGACTGACTTGATGAGCATGACGCGACTGGCTAGGTTCAGAGATCTATGCGTCCATAAGTTAAGATGGGAGTCAAGCTTCTCTAAAAGGGAGCGCCAGGCTAAATGCTTTATGGCTGAGGCAGTGAGGGGAGCTCCAAGGTATTTAGAGGGGAGGGAGGCAGAGGGGAAACCCAGAATGTGCGTGACCGTAGATTTGACAGAAGGAGGGGTGTGAAAGAAGAAAATCTGTGATTTGGAGCAGTTGACATTGGTACCAGACGCTTCAGAGAAGTCATTGAGAAGGGCTTTGATGCATGAGGCTTCCTGGACAGAGGGGTATCCAAATAACATGGTTTCATCAATGAACTGCTGATGAGAGGAGGCAGGGGTGTTGTGAACAGAGAGGCCTTTGAGCTTGTGGGAAATGAGAGCATGTTTAATATGACGACCTAGACCCTCAGCCATAAGAACAAAGAGGAAGGGGGAGAGGGGGTCTCCCTGCCTTATGCCACGAGAGGGTTTGAAGGGGCGAGAGGGAATGCTGTTAACTAAAATGGAGAAGTGAGTGGAAGTGATTAGACTCATGATCCAACGAATCCACATGGAACAGAAACCGAAGGCTTTTAACATATGCTGAATGTACGCCCAACTGAGCTTATCAAACACTTTAGAGAGATCCAGTTTGAGAAGCATACCTGCTTGCTTTAAATGCTTGAGGGAGTGTATTATTTCGTGTGTGAGGAGGATGCCGTCCATTATCTGTCTCCCTTCCACGTACCCCGACTGCTCTGGCGAGATGAGCATTGGAAAGAGGGGCTTTAACCTATTTGCAATGACTTTAGATATGACTTTGTAGATGACATTGCATAGAGCAATCGGCTTGAATTTGTCAGGGGTGATGGAATCCTCCTCTTTAGGGATGAGGGTGATGAAGGTGGAGTTGAGGGAGGGGAGTAGCCAACGAAGAGCTCTTGATTCTTCCACAATCTGCCAGACCTCCTGCTTTATCAATTCCAAGAAGGTGTGAAAGAATGTGGTGGTGAAACCATTTGGGCCAGGGGCTTTTCCTTCTTTAAGCTGGGACATTGCCTCACCCACTTCCTGGGGCTGAATCGGGCGAAGGAGGAGCTCGTTATGTTCCTCTGTGATGAGCTTCGGCACATTGGTGATTATTTTCCCAATAGCTTGTTGTCGATCTCCTCCAGGCTCTTGGTGGATCTGCTGGAAGTGATTGAGGAGAACCTCCTCAATTTCCTCATGCCCCTCTACTTTTACCCCCTCTTGATTCTAGATGAAAGGTATACCATTATGCATTCTTCTCTGCACCGTGGTTCTGTGGAAGAATTTGGTATTACGCTCTCCCTCCTTCAACCACCTGACCCGGGATTTTTGCTTCCAGTATATTTCCTCCTGTTTTCGCCTTTCCTCGAGATGGCTGTGAATGCTTCTTTCCTGTTCCAGAGTTGCCTCCGTTTGCCCCTGTGTGATTATCTTTTGATGGAGATCCGCGAGTTCCTGATTCAAATCTTGTTGAGCCTTAAAAGTGTTGCCGAAGGTCTCCCTATTCCATCTCTTTAGGTGATTTTTTAGAAATCTTAGCTTCTGTTGAAACTGGTACATTTTTGTCCCTTCTGGGGGGATGAAGGATGCCCAAGTGGTCTTGACAAAGTCCTTGAAAGCTGGGTGCGAGAGCCAAAACCCCTCAAAGCGGAAGGGTCTTTTAGTTAAGTCACCTGGCCTTTGCGATTGGAGAGCGATCGGCCAATGATCCGACCCTGAACTGTATTGTCAGAGATGAGGAAACAGTCCAGTTTGGAAGCAATTTGATGTTTGCCAGCACTGCGGTTGCTCCAGGTGAAGGTACCGTTACAGAATGACAGATCTATAAGAGAGGCAGTCTGGATGAAGTCCTTGAAGCGAGTTCCTTCTTGATCCATTCTGCTTCTTCCTCCTAACTTCTCCTCTATCTTGGTTATCATGTTGAAATCGCCTCCGATAATCCATAGAGGGTGCCTGCGATTATTGTTCAGAGCTTCTATAGTGTCGAGGAGCTCTATTTTGGATCCTGTATCTTGCGGGAAGTACACGTTTGATAAATCGCCATGAATATTTGTGCCAAGAATGTGGAAGAATGCCTGAATGAGGTGATGGGAGGCATGCAAATCTGTGACATTTACCGCTTGGGTATTCCATGCTATAGCAAGCCCTCCAGAGTCACTCGAAGCGTCAACTGCGGCTGAGCGATAGCCTGGCCAGGCTTTCGAGAGAATCCTTTCTAAGGTAGAACTGTTGCATTTGGTTTCCTGGAGGAAACACATTTGCAGCTTTTCCAATTTAATCATGTTTTTTAACATTATGAGTTTTCCAGGGCTATTGAGCCCTCTTAAGTTCCATGATATGAGCTTCATGGTTCAACAATTGATTGAGGGCTTGTAGTACTTCGTCAATTTAGCATACCTGACTGAATCTACCAGGAGTTTCCCGATCTCGATCGTTCGCTGAAGATTCGTTCTTCTTCCTCTCTTTTTAGTATCTTTTGGTGGTAGGCTGCCATCCCAATGACTGCCCAGTTGAATCCCTAGCTGATGCTGATGATAGGCCCTCGAGATGACCACTTCCAGCTTGTTGAGTTGATTCTCGAGTATAGTATCATATGCCTTCTGTTTGCATGCAAGTTCTAATTCCAGGATATCTAGACCATTTAGATCTATGCTTTTTGGCTCTTCTTCCATTAGTTGCACTTGGCTACTTCCTTCTGTGTAGATCTCTGAGCCCTAGGGGAGGTCTGCCTTTCCATCGACGTCCATAGCCTTGTGTTTCTCAGCTGTCTCTATCTGGCTTTTGCTTAGGATAGCTGAAGAGTTGATGGGGGGATGAGATTTGAAAGGGGGGGGGGGGTGGGATGAGGAAGCATGCGGATCTAGGTTGGACTCTAAGAATGAGGGTTGCTTGTCAGAGATCTGAGCAAGAATACCGAAGCTGTTCTTAGATGCAGGGCCATGAGGGTTATTTTGCTGGGGTTTGGACCCATTTGCGGGTTTCTTCTGCACACGTCTACAGCTAGGGGCTTTGGTGAATCCTTCCTCGGCTAGGGTTTTAGAGGGATCAAAGATGTTGGCTTTGGCATTCAGAGGGCAGTCCCTGAAAAGATACCCCAGAGCATGGCATTTTCGGCATCGAAAAGGTACCTGTTCATAGTCAAGTGGCTGGATCCATTCTTCATCTCGATGGGTGAGAGTTACCGATTCTAGCAGGGCTTCATTCAGGCGCATGAAGACACATATGTGTGCGTAGGAAATGAATTTGCATGATTTGGTATCTTCTACTGCTTTGACGTATTCCCCCAATCCATTTCCTATGCCTCTGAGAATGTCCTCGTCCTAGTACTCATCAGGAAGTGAGTACATTCTGATCCAGACCGGTGCCCATGTGAGATCTTCTTTATCCGGATTAAATTTTGGTTTCCATTCCCTCAGATACAGTCCAGCTGACTTAAAAAAGTATGGCCCTGATTCCAGAACCATGATTTTGTCCTCAAGATAAAAAAAATAGCAGTAAAGAAGCCTTTTGGCCCTAACTGCAGGGTGACATCTCCTTTAGGTTTCCATTTTGCCGCTATCCACCAATTTAAGGCTCTCTCAGTCGGCCAAAACCTTATAAACTTCCCAATAAGGGCATGATCTCTCATGTACTCGATTCGCCTGCCAATCTTGTCTCCCGGTAGCTCTACTCAGGGTCGTTCCTTGGCCACTGGCTGGCAGGTTGTCGATGAGACTTTAGGGTTCACTTCCGATTCATCCCCTATGTCATGCGAGCCTCTAACTTTGTCCTTCTAGTAGTCCATCTCCTCTTTTTCGTGTTGCTGGTGTTTCCCCTTGTTTAAGATCTCCCTGTCGACAGATCCAAAGATGACCGTCTGCTCAGGATTGATCTGCGACGAGGAGGGCTCTGACGCCCCCCCCCTGAGAATGCGCCATTGGGCTGCTCTAATGCCCTGTCGCTCTGTCACGCTGCAGAGGGATCCGATCTATCCACGAGATGCTACAGTGCTGCAGTCTGCGCCATTGAGGGATGCCTCAGAACCCTAGTTCTCCCGCTGTGATCCCCAACTCAATTTCAAACATCTCATGTGTAAAACAATTTCATCGGAGGGATTTTCAGGGATTATTTCTACATCTTTATGAATCATGGTTGGGCCACTAGTTCCTTCAGTTGGAACTATCTTGATCACTGACTTCTGAGTAGTAGTCACCTCAGGTGTGTTTAATCCTTGAATGCTTTCATTATTACTAATGATAGAATCAAATTGATTCCATTCTTTGATTAGTTTACAATCAACATAAATGTCTGAATCAAGTGGTGCACTACTTGTTTTTTGTCTCTTCTCCTACTGTGACAACTTTTCCTGCTCAGGAACCTTCTCCACTACAGGAGTATTATCGGCAGCTTTCTCTTTACTTTGACTCTATGGCTGAATTGTTGGGGTTATAGCTAAATAGATCCAAAGGCAAAGTTTGCAACCTCTGGGCATTGAACCTATTGAATTTTTCTAGTCACTCTTTTCCATAATTAATGCTAGCCAATCTTTTAACCTGATAAAATATTTCTGGTGAAGCAAACAAATCATCAGATTCATCTGCTTCACGATCAAATCTGGTAAGTTTAGTTTGAGAAGTAACATTATAGGCAACCTTCCTTGGGTCATATTTCCTATTAGGAATGGTGGTGAGATTTAGCATCTGAATCGTCTCTGCATCTTTCTCTACATGTTTATAATCATGTAACGTAAAAATTCCACATCGTAGGGGGAATGTAGGCCACATATGTTTCTTGGAATCTCTCAGGATTTTTGATGTTCCTTCAACTATTATCTGATATGCCAACTCTCAAGCTAACAATTTGTCAGGAACATATAGAGGAAGAACATGGGGTTTGGTAAGATTGCCAATAAGCCTTACATAAGTGAATTTCTCCTCTCCGAACCAGCTACCCACTGTTGTTAGGTCAATTGTTGCTTTTGGAGATATCCTAAGGGTAGGATTATTGAAGATAGAATAATATACAGATAGGACAAAACCATTGCAAATTATGTACAAGTGAATCTTATAGTGGGCCTTCCACAACTGTTTGTGATAGATATGAATGAGATTAGGATCTTGGGAAGACCACTTCCATCCGAGTACTGGTTATTGAGAATTAAAACTAATAATATCAAGAATATATGCACTGTAGTAAAAAGGAGGAATGATCTGGGAAGTTGTATGTACTTTCCTTCTGTATTCTAGTATGTTAGTGGCTATTCTATCAAATAGAATATTTTTCCAATCCATAACATAACCATTAATCATAGCTTCCGTTAACGAGATCATATCTATAGTAGATTTTACAGAATCATGTTGTCCCACAATCTACACACCATAGCACCAACGTAACAATAAGGAGAAGCTAATGAGTCAACATAATACTTACCCGATGACTCATGCTTATGTTTCTCTGGAAAATGCCTCTAGTGTCTAATCGAGTCCAACTCCAAGTTAGTTCCTTTTGCAAATTCTTCCAGGAATGCCTTGTTATAGCACTTCTTGGGCGGAGGTAGATGGTACATTTGCCTGAGATCTTAAGGTTTAAATGACCTGAATGTTCTTCCATCAGCTGTGGAAAATGTTGTATCTGAAGTTGGGATTTTATCAACGACCCATCTAACCACATCAATGTAGGGCAAAATTTTGGCCTGCACTGATATCCTATGTAGGTATGAACAGGTCAGTTCTTTGAGAGTTCCTTCTAACCTGCTGGCGGAATCAGATGTGGCTTCCTCTTCCAATTATTTGGACTCCTCTGCTTCTATCAAATTGTAGATGCTTTCCCATCTCACATTTCCCAGACCGGGACATATTGTATCTGATATTAATCCATTCCTGCTCGGCTCTGGTTCTTTAGCTACAGGAGTTACCTTGGCCTTCTTAGATTTATTTCCCATCTTCTCTGGATTCATGAGTTCAAGGAAACTATGCATAGGTGATTACAAACCGTAACACAAGGATATTTCCCCTGAAATCCAATATGAAAATGAACAGAATTAAGGCAATTGTCATATGATAAGTCGAATGTAGTTAAAAACCACCACGAGTGAAATCTTTGAAATATTTACTCTTAACTGTGAAATTAATAGCTGTTCAAGCCATCAGTCATGATGAATAAATATCATAAATAACCGTCTCATTGATCATATATTGAATGATTATATCAAGTGTGTCCTTGGATTTTACCGATCGGCGATCGGCGATAAATCGCAAATCGCAATCGAGAGTTTCAAAATGGTGAGGCTTCATCACTTGAGATGAATATCTACGATTGCGATAAGGTGATATTATAATAAGGCAGAGTATGTTTTCATTGAATTGGTTTGATTTATTAATTTTTAAAAGACTTATGCATGCAAACCATTTCGCGAATGTTTTCTTCTTGAGATGCACGCCTTTTTTATTAATCACAATTGGGGGTTCGGCTTGTGTTTTAGCTCTTTGTCATATGACACCTCTGATTGCTGATTGCGATTACCTTTATTGGATCAGAGGATTTGATGAGGACTTTGTATGTGTATCCCTTTATTATTGTGATATGCGATCTTCGATCGTTTTATCACAATGTAGAATTATTTATGATGTTTTTTAAAGGAACACTTTATACTTTATTCAAAAGGCTTTACAAAATGAGTTATTTACATCGGGCCTTTTGATAAAGATTTTTCTTATAATGAGGTTAATATTAGTTCTATTTATCAAATCACGAATCTAACTACAAATCACGAATCTAACTAAGTTTAAAAAAAAGGAACCCATTTCTTATAAAAAAAATTGTGTAAAAGCTTTTAGAAATGGGGGGGTGTTGTACAACACAAGAATTGGAAATTCACTGGAAGAAATAGTTACCATTGAGAAAGTAATGTAATATTTTAATATTCTTAATCTGAAAACCTTAGTGGATAGAAAAAATCTAATATAACTAGGTAACCATAAACTCTAAATATAATGAAAACTACTTTTGCTATCTCTTTCTCATCTTAAAATTACATACAATCTAAGTTTAAGTAAACCTTTATTGGTTGATAATGATAAAACAAGAGACTTCTCCAAATTAGATTATATAATGACTCTCTTGTCATAGGTAGAGCCACTGCTGCTAGCAAACATCTATGGTTTCGACATGGTTACCTTTTAACCATTTAATCATTCATTGTCCCATCCATTTCATAGCATAATTTAAAAGAATAAATCCAAAAGATATGTTTGCACATATTTTTTATTGCATTTTTCTTTCTTCCTTATTTCTTTATTTTGTTAGATAAAAAGCCATTGTCCTAGTTTGGTGGCCAGCTATTGAAAATGCCACTCACTGGTTGTAATTTAACTGAACAAGCTAGCTCGTGATGAGACCCCCTATCTTATAATTATAAGCTGTTACCCTATTTTGGCATGCAGTGTTGGTAATGTCAGTTGAACTAGTCTCTTATGATCATGGTAAGTAGGCTCCTAAGGAGACCTCTTATCTCTTATATCAAATATATTTTAGAATTACACTCTGAAAAATCATAAACTTTGATGGATGGGGTGAATAATTTTCTCCCTTAGAGAACATGGATGACAATTTTAAGAGTTGAAGATGCTAAAATTGGATCAGTATTTGCTTTCTATTGATAACTTTTTTTGGGATTTTAAAACTTAGAATGATTTATACTATTTTCAAGTTTTGAGAAGACTTTACAAAAATCAAATGGGTTTTCAGAGTTTAATTATACCTAATTTCCTAGAACTTTCTTCTTTTCTTTCAAGGCTTCCATTATCAAAAGTAAATATTAACACCATTTTTCTTTTAAGTAACCTTTTCAAAATAGTAAAAACCAATAGAGTGCTATATACAACTTTATTTTCCAAGAAAGAAACAAAACTAAGTATTTACACAAATATAGCTGAAAATTGAATATTTACAAAGTGAGAAGGGGTTACCTCCTCAAGTGAAGATTTCTTTAAAATAAGCCCATTAACAGGAAGAGAATCTCTCTTTCCTGATAGACCTTGCAATATTAATGTTGATGGGCCTATCTTTTTGTTGATTTGAAATGGTCTGAGCCACATTTTTAAAAATTTAGTGTGTTTTCTTTTATCCTCATGAGCTTTGTCCCATTTCAAAACAAGATCACCAACTTGTAAAAATTATGGGCAGTGGAAGTTGTATCAAAAGAAGACTTAATAATTTGTTGATGCTTCACATGTGTAGCTTTGGCTTTCTCTCTTTCTTCTTCTAATTTTAGGATCTGATTATGTCTCAATTGTATAGAAGAGGAGGGATTTTCTCCAATAAATTGCACTAAGGCTAGTGATGGAAGTACTAAGTTTGTTGGTATGACAACCTCCTTTCCATACACCAGATTAGATGGAGAAGTGCATATTGAGGCATTTTGTGTCATACAGTCTGCCCATAATGCAATTATCAAAGACTTATGCCAATTCTTATGATTCTGATCAATCGTTCTCTTAATGATTTTGATAAGATTTTTATTGGTAGATTCTGCTAAACCATTAGCCTGAGGGTAGTAGTTGGCAGAATATTTTAATTTAAATCCTCTTTTGATAGAAAATTCAAGTATGGAATTACCAAAGAAATAAGATGCATTATAAAAAATGAGAGCATTCGGTACACCAAACCTCGTAATGCTGAACTGGTCTATGAATTCAGTTATTGCCTCAGAGTTTGATGTCTTCAAAGGTATTGCTTCTACCCACTTAGTAAAATAACCCATGGCTATAAGGATGTACCTGTGTTGTTTGGATGAATATGGAATAATTTCTCCAATGATATCTAATCCCCATTGTTCAAAGGGCTGCTCAATGTTGACTGGTTGCAAAGGAAAAGTTGGCTTTCTTTTCCTTCTACTAGTAATTTCACATGCTCTACATTTCCTTACACACTCATGAGGATGTTTAAATAAGGCGGGACCATAATATCCAACATGAATAATTTTGTGAGCCATTTTATTTGCTCCAAAATGTCATCCTGCTAGACCATCATGTAATTCCTGCAAGACCTTATGCGCTTCAGGTTTTTCTAAGCATCTTAACAAAATCAAATCATAATTCTATCTAAACAATACATCATCAACAATCATGAAGATTTTTTATTTCAATCTTATGGCACATTATCTTTATAGGAAATATTAGAAAGAGCATATCCATTTTCCAAATAAAATATAAAATCTATATATTGGGATTCAGGATTGATGCTACTTATCTCATTGATTTCTTTGATATGTTCCTGAATATTAAAAGCTCCTTATAACAACCTAAAAAAACCTTTGCCTTTGACAATCTTTGCTGGTCTAATGTCCAAGTCATATTCTTGTAGTGTCGTAACCCAGTTTCCCCTTTCTTCTCCCAATTCCCTTTGCACTAGTAACTGTCTTATTGCTGAAAAAGGGACTATAACTTTTGCATGAGCCTTTAAGAGAAAGGGCATAAAGTGTTTAATGGCTTTGAATACAGTAAAGGCTTGATTTTCAACTTCAAAATAATTAAGCTCCGGACCTTGAAGATTTTAACTATAAAATGAAATTGGTGCTTCCAAGTTTTGATCATTGATTTTGTGTCAATACTGCTGAGTAAGATGAATCAGATGCTAAAGTATATAAAATAAAATTATTTAAAAAATCGGGAGTGTTTAATGCAGGAACATTTATGATTTCTTTCTTGATTGAATCAAAAGCCTCCCTTTCTATAGGTCCCCACTTAAACACTGAGTTTTTCTTGATCATAGTTTGTAATGGTAAAACAATCTGTGAAAAATTTGGAACAAATCTTTTTACAAAATTTATTTGACCTAAAAATGATTGCAATGATTTTTATTGTGAGGAAATCAAATATCATAAAACTCTTTGATTCTATCTGGATTGATATAAATACCATCTTTTGAAACAATGAACCCCAAGAGTTTACCTTGGTCAAGAACAAAAAATGACTTCTTATGATTCAGTAAAATCAGATACCTTTTACAGCATTCAAAGATTTGTTTCAAATCATGTAAATGATTTTCTCTTTTCTTAGAGAAAATAGTAATTTCATCCAAATAGACAAATATTGATTTATTAATCATACCTTTGAATGCTATATCCATTGCTCTTTGGAAGGTAGCTCCAGCATTAATTAAACTGAAAGGCATAAGTTCCGGACTTAGTTCTGAAAGTAGTCTTCAGTCTGTCATCAGGGTGAACCAAGATTTGGTTATACCTTGAAAACCCATCTAAGAAAGAAATTAATTTAAAACCAGCTACTGAATGTAGAGTTTGCTCTATTGTTGCTAGTGGGATGTTATCCTTTTCAATTGTATTATTAAGATTTTTGAAATCAATGCAAATTCTAATGTCACCATTTTTCTTTCTGATGGGCACTAAGTTGGACACCCAATTTGAATGCCTGACAGGAAAAATTATCTTAGCCTTCAAGATTTTTTTTTAACTCAACTTTTATCTCACTTTCAAGGTTCGGATGAATTTTCCTTAATTTTTGTTGTAGTGGTTTTTCTTCAGATATCATTGGAATTGTATGTTGTATGATAGAAGTATCATATGTTTTCAAGTCATCATAATTCCAAGAGAAGACATTTTTATATTTATTCAATAATCTGATAAATGCAAATCTTTCTTCAAAAGTAAATCCTAATCCTAGATTGATATTTTGTGGCATGGCCTTTGTGCCAAAGTTTATTAATTAAAATCTTAAAGTAGAACTTTGAAGCTTTAAATTAGTAACCTCTTTAAACCTATCTTTGAGTCATAAATGTCTTCAAGTTTGACCATTGGTTTAGGTATTGAATTTTCTTCAAGTTTTTCCTAAATATGAAAACCATGCTCACTTTCATCAATAATTTGATCATCATAAGACTTATCAAAAGTTAAGAAATTTAAAATGTCGTCGTCATGATTGAATACTTGCCAGTTAGTGACATTATCGGGAACCGATGGTCTAAAAATTAACTATAGTGGAAGTCTATCGGGACAATAATCTTAAGATGAAAGGAACTTAGAAGCAACATTGGCTAGTAAATATGCTGTTGCATTCTAAGATCTAGGAATGGGACAAATATTAAATGCTAGAAAATGAGATTCAATGTCTTGTACCAAGGATTGATAATGTTTAAAGTGACTAGAAATGCAATGTATAGTATTTCTGACTTGTTTTATAAAAATTTCACAATCTTCGAACACTTTCAAATATTGTACCTTAAAACCTATTGCTTTGTAAAGTCCTTCAATCAAAGCTTCATATTCAGCAGTATTATTTGTGCACTCAAATTCTAATCTACATGATAGCATTGTCTTTTCTCATTCAGAACTAACTAAAATATATCCTGCTCCTACACATCATTAGATTCAGACCCATCAAAATATAATGACCAAAATAAAGGTTTATCTACAGTTTTACTTGTTATTTCCTCAACAATTTTAACACATCTTGATGTATTTGTTTGGGAAAAAATTTCAATTTGAGATGTGAAATTATTAACTGAGAAAGGTGATGATTGAGGAAAAAAATTACCAAAGAATGATTTAGATTATTTTCTTGTTCAAACTCTATTACAGTATGAGTCATATGTTTCTCCCGATCAATCTTGATATGATTTGGCTTCCCTTTATAGGGAAGCCACATGTGAGACCAATCGATAGAAATGTAATCATGAAGTTTCTCAAACCAGTATCTACTTAAAATCAAACCATAAAGCTCAGGAATATATGCAATTAATATATCAATTCTCTGAACCACTCTTGGATCAGCTGATAACCTAATGGTAACTGAGTTGATTTCTCCCAATACTTGGACCTTAGTTCTATCCAATTGGACAATATGCACTGTAGACTTTTGGGGTTCAATATTCAATTTAGAAAAAATTGAAGCTGGCATAACATTTGATGAAGCCCCTGAGTCTATCAAGCAATTGTGCAGATTTCTATTATAAATCTTGTAGTTCAAAAGATAATGAGGAGTATGGGAATTTGATCTATCTCTGATTAGAACAACATCAGTAGCATCTACTCTACTAGCTAGTGGCTTACCTATCTCATTAGCAACTTTGATAATGTAGCATTCAGAAGAGGAGAAGAAGGTACTAAGCTTACTAACCTCAAACATAGTGATATTTGCTTTCGTTTTCTTCATGTCTTCAATGATGTTGTAATCCATAGAGTCTGCAACTACTAATGTTTTAGATGTTGAAGCTGGATTGGACACTGATGGCTGATTTTGAGTTGGCATCGTTGTAGACTTCTTTGTGGGAGCCCTTTCTTTAGTAGTAGTACCCACGTTATTTTTCTTCAAAGTTGCATAAACAACTTCAGGAGTTCCTACTCTTGGTACTTACTGGAAAAGATTCTTGTTCATTTTTACTATCAGAATTCGGTAAATGAACTCCCACATCCCATGACATTCTGCAGCTTCCCCTTCTTCAGTTTCTTCAGATGATAAGACTATATCTTCTTCTTCATCATTATTGAGGTTTGACTCTGCGTTGGATATAGAATTAGGGGGTTTTGATTCTGGTTCCTTAAAGTTTCTAAATGGCTTCTTAATTGAGGTCTCAGCTACTTGTTTCTTAATTTCTATCATTACATTTGACATAGTTTTTAGAACTTTTTGGAGACCTTCCATATCATATGGATCTTTAGCCATTTTCTTCTTTGAATCGTCTTTGAAGGTAAATTTTTTAGATTTTCTATCTTCAAGAGCATCTTTCTTTTCCAAGGCGATGATACCTCCACATCAATTGCCTCTTTCATATTTTGTGCTAAATTAGGCTTTGCAGCTTTATCCACAAAGATAGCTATGTTTGAAGCTAACATTGATATGTACCATTCACTTCTAACCCATTCACTAGGTTTTGAGGCAGTAGGAATCTTATTTAAGAGTTTATTAAATTGTGAATTGAACTGTTTTATAGGCTCTCTAGATTTCGTTTTAAGATTTGAGACATCATTGATTAGCATTGCTACAGATCTATCATCACCATATTTAGTTAATAAATTCTCTTATAAAATATTCCAACTAGTGATGGATCCTAATGATAACGAAAAGTACTAAGACCTGGTAGATCCTTGTAGGGTATATGGGAAAAGCCTACCAACAATGTCTTCTTCAGTAACTCCTTTTAAATTGACTGACAACATAAATTTTTTTATGTGTTCATCTACCTAAAAGCCTGCATCTGGATTGAATTTTGGCAACCATTTCTCGGGATAAGCTGGCAATGGGTTCAAAGGTACATGCATTATGACTGTACCAGGATTGTTCCATGGGTTCTATGCCATTGTTGAGATACTAATGTATGATAGTGTAGATTAAGTTCCAAGGGGTTGAGAACGATCAGATATTGAAGTTCCAGTACCCTATTGAATAACAATTTGGAGTGCGGGAGTGGAAGGTTGACTTTGGAATGGAGAAAATGAAATGGATGATGTTGATGAGAAAGTTTCACTGTTAGACCCTACAATTGTCTTCTTTGCTCTTTTTCTTTTAGGCAAAGGTAATTCAGTAGGTTCAATACCAAGCTTTTCACTCTGAAGTCTGGTGAGGGGATGAGAAGGAATGAATTGTGAACTCACACTGTCTTGAGATAACTCAGATTTCTACAGTGATATTGAGAATCCTTGAAGTTTATGAATTAGAGACTATACTTCAAGGGATTCTAAAGTTGACTTATATGAAATGTTTTGGGGTTGCGTAGTGGTTGTTGTTGTCTTAACTTCTTGGTTAGAAACTGGAGATTTAGCATGCGAGGGAGAAGTTGGAGGTGAGGTGGAGGGATATTTACTCTCGGAATGGATTATAGATTTGGATTTGCTCGCCATTCATAGTTCATGCCCTCCTTCTAGCACCAAAAATGTTGATGCCTCAAAAATCGCTGCATCAATATAGAGGAAAACCACCAAGTCCAGACCTTAAAGCAACTCCTTTTCCATTTGGTGTGGTGGCTTTGACTAGATATAATGGGACCAGTTTCCCAATGATTTATATGTGGGATGGATAAGTGATCGATTTTTTAATATCTAATGGGAATGATGGATGATCTATTTTGAAATGCAACAATATAAAAGTAACTAATCTATCCCGGGTAGTATTTCTCCTAGTGCAATTTTTTATGGTTCTTATCGACAAGTAGGCATATAGATGAGTCTACTCATAAATAAAAATATTCATTCGTATGATAATTACTTTGTTCAAGTAGCTGAACAAAGTAATAATTAAAATGATATCACACTAATATTTATATATTACTGACACACATACATATGAAAGATAACAACTATTAAACATTCAATAGTGATAAGTCAAAGAATTGTTGTAAGAACATATACATATATCAATAATAGCAAAATAAATAAATGTTGATTCACATAAAAGCATCAAGAAAAAACACAGATAGTAGTACCGTATGCATTTGAGTCTCCTTCGATATGAATTGCATTTAGATTCTGATTTTTAACTTGGAAATACTTTCATAAGAAGCAATAGTGCATATCACATAAAAGCATTCTTCATCAAAACTCATAACTCAGGTCCAATTTTTATAAAAGTAAATATATCGGAAGCACAGTAGTACAACTTTTGATCCAAGTCTTAATACAAAAATTTGAGGACGGTTTCTAAAAACATGAAAGGGTCTATAAATACTACTTAAACTAACCAACTATGAAATAAATATGTTATGTGCTCGTATAACCAAATCACAAAAATGTGAAAATCTTCTTGAAATAGCTATGCTGCAGTCGATCAAAAATGGTTCACTATATGGGTTGATCATCTTGTGATTGGAGCTAACAAATGGTGAGCATCGACTAGACTTTTGGTGGATGACTCATGCATGAGTGTAATTGACCAGTGTATGTGGCATCATTAAGTTCGAGAATCATATGGCCAATTGTATCAGTGAGGCATTTCATTGCTGTCCGCTTGCTATATGGTTTGACAAGGAAAATGTTGGATGTGGAGCACAATTGTTCAGAGGTCTTTGTTTTAGCTGGATGTATACCCTAGGAAGTCTGTACACCCCTCCATGCAGGGGGGTGCGGGGGGGACTTGTCCTCCCCATGGGGGTCCGAGGGCCAGCGGTCCCCCGACGGGGGCTTGGGGGCAGTGCCCCCGAAGCTAAAAACAGATGTAAAATTTCCTTGTAAAAGTATAGTAATTTCTAGTCAATTTGGGCCGCTCACTAAGCGGATGATCTGACTGCAAAACTTATGTTTAGATTAGGGTTTTTTTCCCTATAAGGCAACCCCTCTCTTTGAATGAGGGAATTATATTGAGTCTATGTAATATATGTGTATTCTTCGAGCGAGAAGTAGAGAGGTGAGACTGTGAGAGAAAACAGAGGATATTATAGGGGATCTGTTGTAGGTTGTGTCTCTTCATTTTGTTGGATAATTGAAAGGAAGGACTAGCTGTTCGGGGTGGACGTAGCACAAATTGGGTGAACCACGTATATTTGTGTCTCTCTTGTTTTATGTGTTTATACTTCTGCAATATTTTATGTGTTCCATTGCTCCATAATATATAAATTTCTAACAACTGGTATTAGAGTTGAATGTCTATTTGGTTGATAAACTCACAGGAAAGAAGGGTTCCTCATTCGAGTGGGAGAAATGGTGGAAGATGGTAAGTTTAGGGTCGAGAACTTTAACGGCCAAAACTTCTTGCTGTGGAAGATGCAGATGGAAGATTATCTATATCATAAAGATCTATACCTACCATTGGGAGGAAAAACAAAGATGCCGACGGGTATGATAAATGAAGAATAGAACCTTCTCGATAGAAAAGGCACCCAGAATAATACATTTGTGCCTTGCGGCGTCGGTCACCTTCAATATTTCAAAGGAAACAATGACAGAGGGTTTGATTAAAGCATTGGAGAAACTATATGAAAAACCCTCGGCCTCAAACAAGGTATTTCTTATGAAACGGTTATTTAATATGAAGATTTCAGAAGGTGGATCTATTGCAGATCATTTAAATGATTTTAATAATATTACAAGTCAGTTATGTTCTCTATGGGTAAACTTTAATGATGAAGTTAGAGCTCTGTTATTCTTGTGCTCATTGCGAGAAATTTGGAATGGTTTAGTGATGACCATTAGTAACTCTGTGTATGGATCTAGTACTTTAAAGTTTGATGATGTTGTCGGTGATATTCTTAGCGAGGAAATGCGATGGAAAAGATTTGGTGAGACATCAAGTAATGCTTTGAGTGTAGAGTCTAGGGGAAGAAAAATGGAAAGGGGAAAGAGCTCAGGATATCGCAGTAAATCAAGGAAAGGAAAATCCAAGTCCAGATCAAGGATAGTGTGCTGGAAATGTCGAAAGAAAGGACACCTAAAGAAAGACTGTAGATCTCAGAAGGGAAAAGAAAGAGATGCATAGAAAGAAAACAATCATGAAGCAAATGTGACAAGTGAGGTGTTACAAGATGCTTTGATTCTTTCTTTCAAAAATATTACTAATTCTTGGGTGGTAGATTCAGGAGCATCCTTCCATGCCACACCTAATAAGAAATACTTTCATGACTATGTTCAAGGAGCTTTTGGACAAGTTCATTTGGGTGATGATAAACCCTGTAAAATTGTTGGAATGGGTAAGGTTCCTGTAAAACAGCAGAATTGAAACCAATGGCTACTAAAGGAGGTAAGGCATCTTCCAGATCTAAAGAAAAATTTGATTTCAACAAGGTAGTTAGACGGTGAAGGTTGTGTGACAACTTTCATAGATAAAGCATGGAAGGTCACCAAAGGAGCCCTGGTAATAGAAAAAGGTGAAAAGGTTGGTACATTGTATTTATGCAATGGTATTTTTAACTCTGTTAATGCTTTAACTTCCAAAGGAGAAGATGCAACATTATGGCATCATAGGCTCGGACACATGAGTGAGAAGGGGATGAAGATTCTTCACTCAAGGAATTTGTTGTCAGGTTTGAAAAATGTTGATTTGGACTTCTGTGAGAATTGCATTTATGGAAAACAGAAGAGACTCAGATTTCTTAGAGTTGGGAAAGAAAAGAAGAGTGAAAATTAGAGCTTGTGCATACAGATGTATGGGGACCTGCTCAGGTATCATCTCGCGGTGTCTCTCGTTATTATGTTACTTTTATTGATGATGCAACTAGAAAAACTTGGATTTATTGTATTAATAATAAATCTGATGTATTTGATACTTTCAAGAAATGGAAAGCTTTGGTTGAGATTGAGACAGGAAAGAAATTGAAGTGTCCTAGATCAAATAATGGAGGTGAATATTGCAGCAAAGAGTTTGATAGGTACTGTTCAGAGTATGGAATTCGTAGAGAGAAGATAGTTCCAAGAACACCACAAGAAAATGGTGTGTCAGAAAGGATGAACAAAACAATCATGTAGTGTGCAAGGTGCATGAGATTGCATGTAGGATTGCCTTTACAGTTTTGGGTAGATGTCGTAGATACTGTTGTTTATCTAATAAACAGAGGGCCTTTAAGTTATTTGGATGGGGGTGTTCTAGAGGAAGCATGGACAGGTAAAAAGGTAAACTACTCTTTTTTAAAGCCTTTTGTTTGTGAGGCCTTTGTCCATATTGATAAAGAAAATATAACAAAGCTTGAGGCAAATTCAAAGAAATGTACCTTTATTAGATATGGTGTTAATGATTTTGGTTATCGCTTATATGATTACGAAAATCACAAAATCATTAGGAGTAGAGATGTAATATTTAATGAAATGGTGTTGTATAAGAATTAGTTGCAGGAAAAGAAATAGGAAAAAGAAAACAAGGAATAGGCAGTCCTTGATGAAATCACTTAAAAAGTAAAGGTGCCTGAAAATAATAATAATTAACAACCACAACAACAACAACCACCACAATAGCAACAGGCACACCAAACACCTGAAAGTGGTGCTAGAAGATCTACCAGCATAAGTAGACCCCCTGAATGATACTCTCCTTCTCTATATTATTTATTGTCGATTGATTCTGGTGAACCTGAATGTTATGAAGAAGCAATGCAGGTTGAAAGTAGGAAGAAGTTGGAGGTAGCCATGGAAGAAGAGATGGACTCCTTAATGCAGAACCAGACTTGGGACTTAGTCAAGTTTCCTGCAAAAAAACTACATTGAAGAATAAATGGGTTTACAGGCTAAAGGAAGAATATGGAGGAAAACATATGTACAAAGCTAGAATTGTGGTGAAGGGGTTTGCACAGAAGAAATGTATTGATTTTAATGAAATATTTTCTCTTGTTGTTAAAATGACTTCAATCAGAACTATTTTGAGTCTAGTAGCAGTTGAAGATTTGCATCCTGAGAAGTTAGATGTAAAGATAGCCTTTCTCCATGGGGATTTGGAGGAAGATATATATATGCAGCAACCACAAGGATATGAAGTGAAAGGGAAGGAGAAACTTGTGTGCAGGTTGAAGAAGAGCTTGTATGGCTTAAAACAGGCTCCAAGGGAGTGGTATCTAAAATTTGATAAGTTTATGTCAGAACAAGGTTATACTAGATGTCACTCTGATCATTGTGTTTATCTGAAAAAGCAAAATGATGGCAGCTATATTATATTGTTATTGTATGTAGATGACATGCTTGTTGCAATATCTAACATACAGGAAATAAATGTTCTCAAAAGAAAATTGGCAAATTCATTTGCAATGAAGGATTTGGGAGCTGCAAAACAAATCCTTGGTATGAGAATAACTAGAGACAGGAAAAATCGTAAATTAACATTGTCACAGAATGAGTACATACAAAAGGTGTTGAAAAGGTTTAACATGCACAATGCAAAACCAGTTAGTACACCTTTTGCTAGCCATTTTAAACTTAGCAAGGAAATGTGCCCAAAGACCCAAGAAGACGTGGATTATATGTCTAAAGTTCCATATGCATCAGCAGTTAGAAGCTTAATGTATGCAATGGTTTGCACAAGGCCTGATATTGCACATGCAGTGGGAGTTGTAAGAAGGTACATGAACAATTCAGGAAAGGAACATTGGATGGCAGTGAAAGGATTCTCAGATATTTGAAAGGTACCACAGATCAAGCATTATGCTTTGGTGGTTCAAACATTTCTCTACAGGGATATGTTGATGCAGATATGGCGGGTGACAGAGATAACAGGAGAAGCACTACAAGATATGTATTCACTGTTGGTGGAACAACTGTCAGTTGGGTTTCAAAAATCCAAGTGTTGTTGCACTTTCAACAACAGAAGCAGAGTATGTTGCTGCTATAGAGGCTAGTAAAGAAATGATTTGGTTACAAAGGTTTATGGGTGAATTGGGTAACGAGCATGATATGGGCACATTATATAGTGATAGCCAAAGTGCCATTCATCTTCCAAAGAACTCAACATTTCATTCTAGGACTAAACACATATATCTCAAGTATCGTTTCATATAATTAGTGTTGGAAGACAGACAGTTGAAGCTGGAAAAGGTACACACTAGCCAAAATCCTGCAGATATGCTAAAAAAAGTTGTAACTAGGGAGAAACTGAGAATATGATCATTTTCAATTGGTCTTCAAGGATGGCGATGAAGATGAGAAACAATCAGGTCCAAAGAGGAGTCGTTTTCCAGCAAATGAAGCAGTGATGGAGTTGCTACAATCATTCTCCAAGTGGGAGATTGTTGGATGTGGAGGATGATTGTTCATAGTTATTTGTTTTAGCTAGATGTATACCCCATGAAGTCTATACACCCCTCCACACGGGGGGGTGGGGGGGGGGGGGGGGCACTTGTCCCCGTTGCTGGGGTCTAGGGGCCACCAGTCCCCCGGCGAGGGCTTCGGGGCAACGCCCCCGAAGCTAAAAACAGATGTAAAATTGCCTTGTAAAAGTATAAGAATTTATAGTCAATCTGGGCTGTTCATTAGGCTAATGATCTGATGGTAGAACTTGTGTTTAGTTTAGGGTTTTTTGCCTTAGAAGGAAACCCCTCTTTTTGTATGAGGGCATTGTATTGAGTCTATGTAATATATGTGTATTCTCCGAGTGAGAAGCAGAGAGGTAAGACTATGAGAGAAAACAGAGGATATTACAGCGAATCTACTGTAGGTTGTGTCCCTTCATTTTACTGGATAATAGAAAGGAAGGACTGGCTGTTTGGGGTGGACATAGCCCAAACTAGGTGAAACAGGTATATTTGTGTCTCTCTGGTTTTATGCATTTTTTATGTTTATATTTATGTAATATTTTGTATGTTCCGTTGCTCAGTAATATATAATTTTCTAACAGAAATACCAAAAGGTTTCCCATGTTAGACCTTGAATACCTGCGATCAATCTTTCCCTCTACTCTAGCTCCTGTTTCCATGTCTGTTCTAATGTGTTTAATGGTGGAAGTTTCCCTAGAGAACACTGTATTATTAAATTTGATAAATAAAGACTATTATTGATTAACTCAACCATGTTGTTTGTTGTCGATCTGCATCTTGATTTTTCTCTTTCAGCCTTCATTAGCTGAGATTGCAATTCAATGAATAAAATTTCTTTATGTGATTCCTGGATTTGTGGTACATTAGCAACTTTTCCCTCTTTAGTTTCTTGCGAAGAGAGAAAATTTGTTAATCTTTCATTTGCTTTTTCCAAGTTCAGTCTCGCATCTACTAATTTTTCAACCATGGATGATGAAATTTCACACAGAGGAAGAACCACTGAGATATTATAACATAATAGACTCAACTGACTAAACAATGCCCTGGTAATTTGTAGAGCCTCTGATCTGAATTCTCCAACTTGTGGATATTCCTTGAATCTTTCTATCTAAATTGTTAGTTGAGTGATTTGTTCTTCCTTCAATTTACTCATCTGTTCATTTAATGATTGCAACTTACTCAATGCTTGGGATAATTTATGTTGCTTATGAATTGCTTGCTCATCAATCTTTTTCTTTTCATTGAGCAATTTCTCATTCAACTGGCCATTTAGCTGCTTTTGGGCTGCTAATAGTTGTTCCAGTTGTTCTATCTTCTATTGTTTCTCCTGTGCCTGTGCTTCTAGCAAACTAATTAGTTGGTCTTTTTCTTTTAGTAAATTACTGACCTCCAATGTTGGATTTCAAGCCTCTGTGGTAGTTTTTTGTAGATTCATGTTCCGAATAGACCTCCAATGCTTTATCCATTGTAGCTGTTGTGTATGCTCTAGCATACTGAGAAAGTTTGGTGAGATCTTCAGAAGGATTAACTTCCTCTCTCCAAACCACATTCGTTATCTCCATTCGTGAAGTCAAAAGAGGAGAGTGATCAATTTTCCTCTTTTTCCTTTATCTTCTGATTACAACCCTATGCTTAGGGTTGTACAAGACATCTAATGGTGGTATCTCTTCTATGTGTAAAAAAATTTCATCAGAGGCATTTTCAAGGATTATTTCTACATATTTATGAATCATGGGTGGGTCGCTAGTTCCTTCCGTCAGAACTATGTTGATTACTTACTTCTGAGTAGTAGTCACCTCAGGTGTGTTGAATCCTTGAATGCTCTCAGTATTACTAGTGATGGAATAAAATTGCTTCCATTCCTTGATTAGTTTAGGATCAACATAAATGCACGAATGAAGGGGTGTGCTACTTGTTTCTTGTCTCTGCTCCTGCTCTGGTAAGTTTTCCTATTCGGGAACCTTCTCCACTACAGGAGTATTATCAACAGCTTGTTGTTTACTTTGACTCTGTGGCTGGACTATTGGGGTTGTAGCTAATAGATCCAAAGGCAGAGTTTGCAACCTTTGGGCTCTAAGCCTACTAAATTTTTCTATTCCTTTTTCTCCATATTTGATCCTAACCTGATAAAATACTTCGGCTAAAGCAAACAAATAATCAAATTCGTCTGCTTCATGATCAAATTTGGTAAGTTTAGCTTGAGAGGTAACATTATAGGCAACCTTCCTTTGGTCACGTTGCCTATTAAGAATGGTGGCGAGATTTAGCATCTGAATCTTCTCTGCTTCTTTCTTTGCATGTTTATAATCATGTAAGGTAAAAAGGCCACACTGTAGGGGGGAATGTAGCCCACATATGTTTCTTAGAATCCCTCAGGATTTTTGATGTTCTTTTAATTGTTATTTGATATGCCAACTCTTGGGCTAACAGTTTGTAAGGAACACATAGAGGAAGAACATGGGGTTCGGTAAGACTGCCAAAAAGCCTTACATAAGTGAATTTCTCCTTTCTGAACCAGCTACCCACTACTGTTAGGTCAGTTGTTGCTTCTTAAGATATCCTAGGGGTAGGCTTATTGAATATAGAATAGTATAGAGGTAGGACAAAACTATTGCAAATTCTGTATAAGTGATTCTTATAGTGGGCCTTCCACAACTGTTTGTGATAGATATGAATAGGATTGGGATCTTGGGAAGTCCACTTCCATTCGAGTACGGTGTATTTAGAATTAAAACAAATAATATCAAGAATATATGCACTGTAGTAGAAAGGAGGAATGATCCGGGAAGTTGTATACACTTTCCTTCTATATTCTAGTATCTCAGTGGCTATTCTATCAGATAGAACATTTTCCCAATCCATAACATAACCATTAATCATAGCTTCAATTAATGGGGCCACATCTATAGTAAATTTTGCAAATTCATGTTGTCCCCATAGTCTACACATCATAGCGTGAGTGTAGCAATAAGGAGAAGCTAATGAGTCAACAAAATACTTACCCAATGACTCGTGCTTATGTTTCTCCAGGAAGCGCCTCCAGTGTCTGATCGGGTTTGATTCGAAGTCATTTTCTTTTGTAAATGCTTCCAGCAATGCCTTGTTATAGCAGTTATTGGGGGGAGGTAGATGGTACATTTGCCTAAGATCTTTAGGTTTAAATGACTCGAATTTTCTTCCATCAGCCATGGAAAATGTTCTATCTGAAGTTTGGATTTTCTCGATGACCCATCTAACCACATGAGTGTGTCGAAAAATTTTGGCCCATGTTGCTATCCTATGAAGTTATGAATAGGCCAATTATTTGAGAGTTCCTTCTGACTTGCTGGTGGAATTGGTTGTTGCTTCCTCTTCCAATTCTTCAGGCTCCTCTACTTCTATCAAATTGTAGATGCTTTCCCAGCTCACATTTCCCAGACTAAGACATGTTGTATCTGATATTAATCCCTTCTTGCTCAGTTCTAGTTCTTTAGCTATAGGAGTTGCGTTGGCTTTCTTATATTTCTTCCCCATCTTCTTCAGATTCATGAGTTCAAAGAAACTTTGCACAAGAAATTACAAACTTTAACACAGGGATATTGCCGCTGAAATCCAATATGAAAATGAACAGAATTAGGGCAATTTACATATGATAAGTCGGATGCAGTTAAGAACCACCACGAGTGAAGTATTTGAAGGATTTACTCTTAACTGTGAAATTAATAGTCATTCGAGCCACCAATTGTGATGAATAAATATCATAAATACCCATCTCATCGATCATATATTGAATGATTATCTCAAGCGTGTCTTTAGATTTTACCGATTGGCGATCGATGATAAATCGCAAATCACAATTGGGAGTTTCAAAAGGGCGATGCTTCATCACTTGAGATGAATATCTCCGATTGCGATAAGGTGATATTATAATAAGGCAGAGTATGTTTTCATTGAATTGGTTTGATTTATTAAATTTTAAAAGACTTACGCATGCAAACCATTTCGTGAATGTTTTCTTCTTGAGATGTGCACCTTTTTTATTGATCACAATCGAGAGTTTGACTTGTGTTTTAGCTCTTTATCAAATGACACCTCTGATTTCTAATTGCGATTACCTTTGTTGGATCGGAGGATTTGATGAGGATTTTGTATGTGTATCCCTTTATCATTGTGATATGCGATCTCCGATTGCTTTATCACAATGTAGAATTATTTATGATGTTTTTTAAAGCAACACTTTATACTTTATTCAAAAGGCTTTACAAAATGAATTACTTACGTCGGGCCTTTTGACAAAGGTTTTTCTTGTAATGAGGTTAATACCAATTTTATTTATCAAATCACAAATCTCACTAAGTTTAAAAAAGAGGGACCCATTTCTTATAAAAAAATTGTGTAAAAGTTTTTAGAAATGGGGGGAGTGTTGTATAGCACAACACCTCTGCAGCTTTAGTATCTTTAATTAAAATTATAGAAACAACTCTTTCCTCCACATTTGCTAAATTATCCCGAAAAGTACCATAAAAAATATTAAGTGAAATTCATCGAGAGGCAACATCAAAAAAAATCCAATAAGTGAAATTCATCTATCACACTATAAAGTCAACCGATTTGTCATTGTGTAATATCCTATACCGTATCTGTATAATATTCATTACATAATTTGACTCTTGAAAAAAACTAGTCATTACTTTAGGTATAATTTTGAAACATTATCTCATTCCTCAAGCATATAATGGATCAACTAATAACAATGAAAAACTAAGTAGGTCCACTTGCCACTCGTCCTAATATGAGTTTTTGAAGGCATTCTAATATTGTGGCCCATCGCAATTCCCTCGAACTTTGAACAAAGTAACCCATACCTCATTTTTGAAATCACATCATAATAATAGATGACATATTCTACTCATGTTTCCTACATAACATGCATATACCCAAACCCTTTTATCCAAGCCATTTTTGACCCTTTTCGTAAAAGCTTTACATGGAGAGGCCTTATTTAAGAGGGTTATCTAAAAGAATATCTTACACTTTTGTGCACCTCTAAGATTCCATATTTATTTCCGTAACTAATTTTTTCAAATCTAACCCATTTCTACAATTATAGAAAAATAACCAAACCTAATTGTATATGAGCTAGATACTTTTATAACAAAAGTTTCTCTCTAAAGATTTAAATTGATAAAACTGTTTAGGATAATTTGATTATATTATAAAATTTTATTCATCCTCCACTCTACACCTAATTCACCCTACCTACTAATTACTAGACTTCTTCTAAAATTGTTTATGATAATTTGATTATAATATAAGATTTTTATTGCATTCTTCACTTTACACCTAATTCAGCCTACTAATTACTAGACTTGTTTCCAATGGTTGTACATTTGTAGTAACACCATCTAGGGAGTTAATATTTTGTTGATGGAAATAATTACAAACTTTTGTTGATGGAGACAATTATAGACTTCCCAGCTTCTTAAGCTTTTTGCTCCCACCCATGCGTCTATACCCACTCTCTTTTCCTTTCCAATAAAAATATTTGAATCCATCAATGATCATATTTGTAGATGTACTTTAATTAGATCTTTGTTATTCCTCCAAAATTAGAAGAAAAATATATTTCATTCTTAGCGATGTCATGCCACATTTTGTTCTTCCATAAACTTCCTCATTATATTATTTTTTTGTTAATTTCTTGCTAACGTTTTCTATTTTCTATGTTCCTCAACCCACATCCCACAAGTTTCTTGGGAATAGAGAGTATATTGCGATTACCCCATTCATTGTATCTTCCTTTCATTCCACTCCTAAAATATATTGAATATTTTATTCCTTTATCTTTTTTGGAATTTGAACAGGATAGGTGTGCAATCGAATACCAATCTATTGCGGTTACTTCAAACTTTTCTTAAAATGAAAAATAAGTCTGACGCTCATGATAACCGTTTGTTGCACCAAACTCTATTCTCTTTTTACATTTGTATATAACTATATATAACCATAAAGACTCTATTCATTCACCTTCATATTACCATGCCTTCCTTTTTTTTTAATAGGAATATTACCAGCTTTATCTTATCCTTTGATAATAGATCCATCGAATATTCAATAAGGAAGACGAAGGAGGAAATTTTAACATTTCATAATATATTTTCCAAATTTCTCATTTCTTTTAGTAACTTAAGTGGTTTATTAGTCCTGGCAAGGCGGGGACTCTAGTAATCATAGCGGTACTCACTAATATTAATTTGACCTGGTTAAGATTCTGAATAATGAAAGTTTTAAGGTTCAGTGAAATATTTTTTGTCATCTTATTTGACCTTTTGGCCTCTTCTCGAGGCATGGAGGCTAGAACCATATGTTATTTTCATTCGCTTTCTTCACATTTTCAATTGTAAAACTAATGCTATCATTAGCCGATTTGCATTAAATGTCTAGTTAAGATGTTTGAGTTATTTGGTTTCTTAGTAAGATATATGTGAGGTGACACGCAAACTGAATATAGCCAGACCACATACCACACGGATACTGCGTGTACTGCCCATGTTCTTGTGATGATGCTGGTAACTATGATGTCAATGGACGTGGTGCTCCTACCTTACCTTCCATTTCTATTGCTAGTGGTGGTTCAACTAGCTTCAGCTAAATATTCTACGGATTCTTTCATTCGATTAAATGAAACTATCTCTGGCACTAGTGACTCGTACTTTGTATCTTATGTTGCGGGCTCCATCTTCGTCTGTGCCTATGCTATCTACCCAATGCCTTTAAATACTAGGTATTCGTATCTGAAATATAGAGCTTAAAGCTCATGCATCTGTTATCTAGGTATTTGATCAATGGAAGTTAGATCGCCTAGATGCTCGTCTAGCATGCATAGCTTAAAGCCTCTCAATTGGGCCCTTAGTTGCTTTTGTCTTTATGGGAGATACAGCTATTGAAACACCCCTCTGAACACCCATTGGAGCTCATTGGATCAGAGCGACTGCACCGCTCATAACTCTCAGCACCTATACCCATTGAATAAAGCACATGCACCGTTGTGGCCCTCCAAGCCTATCACTTGGTCTCTTCTCTTATTCTCTTATAGAAAGAAAACATCTGGTGCCTTAATCCATAAACAACAAACTCCATAAGATCTTCATGTACCTTGGCTTATAGGTATTTTCTAGCCAGCACTTCCCTCTTAACAACATTGGTCGAGTTACTGTTAAAAAGTGATGTTGGAATTAATAAAGAAAGAACCCACTCGTCAGCTCTACGAAAGAGATTCTGGCTCTGCGGAATGCTCTACATTGTCCATGTACATCATGCATTATATAGCAATCATAGATTTAGGGAAGTTAGAACCATAACCTAAGAAATAAAAACTAATTCCTATCCTGAGGTATCGTGAACCAACTTACTATTCTAAGATATTCTCCATTATCTCTAACACTCCCCCTTAATGGAGAAGGGGTTCACAAATATGCCCAACATGTCCTTAAACATTTCAAATTTAATTCTGCCAAGAGGCTTAGTGAAAATGTGATGCAAGAGCATTCAACGCAATAATATCATTGTATATTAGTAGGCATAGGGGGTCTTGTATTTTCAAGGAAGTTGGCTTTCTATGTTTTGAATTAATGTAATTATTAAGGTTTTGAGTGATTTTAATAAGAGAAGCTAGAATAGGGATTTAATTAAGTATAGTGAGGCATATTAGTAAATATTCTCGAATGTAGGAGAACATGAGAGAATCAGGATAGTTGAAAGATTGAGAGATTAGAAAATTAATTGTAAAACTTAGATTAGAAGTTAGTTCATGATTTTGGGGATTAGAGAGGATCCTTAGAGATAAGCAAGAGACTTTAGGATTTTGTTGAGAAGAATATGGATCTAAACCAGGAATTGGTTGCAGAATCCTTCTATATAAATGTAAGCCTAAGAGGCATAGTCAGGGGTTAGCTAGTTAGTCAGTCTGGTTGAGAGTTAGATAGGTTTGATTGTAAGCCTATGACAGGTAGGAAAACAGAGGCCATTTATGAGAAAATCAAGCCAGAGAGGCAGAGAGTCGTATTATGTAAGTATATGGTTTCAGTATTGAATGATAAATTATGTGTGAATTAGAGGTTCTGCACAGTATATGTATGCAAGTAGAGTTCAACGAAATATAGAAAGAAATGAGGATGAAGGAACGTGTCAGATTGTTGAATCCGATTGAAGGATCAAAGTAAAGTTTAGGAGTGACAGTGGTTAAGGAATATGCAAAGTTAAGCTTAGGAGAGAATTATGTCATAGAAAAGTGAACGACTAGAACCCTGAAGAGCAACCACACCACTCGTAACTCTCAGCACCTATACCCATTGAACAAAGCACATGCACCATTGTGCCCCTCCAAGCCTATCACTTTTTGTCTTCTCTTATTCTCTTATAGAGAGAAAACATGTGGTGCCTTAATCCATAAACAACAAACTCCATAGGATCTTCATGTACCTTGGCTTATAGGTATTTTCGAGCTAGCACTTCCCCCTCAGCAACACTGGTCGGGTTACTATTAAAAGGTGATGTTGGAATTAATCAAAAAAGAACCCACTCGTCAGCTCTACAAAAGAGAGCCTGACTCTGCAAAATGCTCTACATTATCCATGTACATCATGCATTATATAGAAATCATAGATTTAGGGAAGTTAGAACCATAACCTAAGAAATATAAACTAATTCCTATCCCAAGGTCTCGTGAACCAACTCACTATTCTAAGATATTCTCCATTATCTCTAACACTACCCCTTAATGGAGAAGGGGTTCAAAAATATGCCTAACATCTCCCTAAACATTTCAAATTTAAACCTGCCAAGAGGCTTAGAGAAAATGTGATGTAGGAGAATTCAACTCAATAATATCATTGTATCTTAGTGGACATAGGGGGTCTTGTGTTTTCAAGGAAGTTGGTTTCCTATGTTTTGAATTAACATAATTATTAAGGTTTTGAGTGATTTTAATGGGAGGAGCTAGAATAGGGATTTAATTAACTATAGTGAGGAGTATTAGTAAATATTATCAAATGTAGGAGAACATGAAAATCAGGATAGTTGAGAGATTGAGAGATTTCAGAATCAATTGTAAAACTTGGATTAGGAGTTTGTTCATGATTTTGTGGATTAGAGAAGATCCTTAGAGATAAGGAAGACACTTTAGGATTTTTTTGAGAAGATGATGGATCTAAACCAAGAATTGGTTGTAGAATACTTTTGTATAAATGTAAGCCTAAAAGGCATATTTAGGGGTTAGCTATATAGTCAGTCATGTCGAGAGTTATCTGGCAGAACAACAAAGGACCAGAACCCTGAAGAAAGCTGAAACCACAAAAGAACATTGAAGGAACGACATAAAAACAAAGTAAAGAGAAGGACGAAGGGATAAGATAACGATGCACATGAGTCATTGGATCTAAAGATCAACAAACAAGGTTGAAGACGATGGGCAACAAAGATTTGGTCGTACAACATAAGAGAAATAAATGAATGGCATAGATTAAATCCAAGTACGTATAGAATGTGAATCACGAGAATCGATCTGGACTGTAAAATCGACAGATCTAGTAGATCGACATTGATAAGCAACTGCAGTGGGAATAGGAGAGTGCGGAATGCCTTGATTGAGGTTGAAAGCCTGCACTCCATTTTAATCATCGATCTCATTAGTCAATGCTTAGGTCATAGTCAACTACAGTATTAGGCCTGCAATTAACTCACATGCTAGTTGAAGGGCCACAAACCATCGGATCAAATGGGTTTTGATCGACGACACAGGATCATCGAGAAACTTTGTTGATTAGGGAAGACATCAACCGTTGGATTAAAGGTAAGATCGACGGTGGATATTGTAGCAATAAGGCTTGGGCCAGATTAACCTCGAGAAGGTTATCGACATGCTTTTAGTTTATTTGGAGTCCAGATGTGTTATCACGTATCGCATGCGAGAGGAGGATTCATAGGAATGTGATGAAGTCACATGTTGGTGTTATCCGCGATATTGCGACAGTCGTTGATTTGATGGATGAAATCAATGGTGGAAAGAGCAATCACATTTCGCAAATTGGGTGTTCTGAATGCATATTCTATTGAGTCCTTTAAAACTCCACGATTGTGATATATGATGAGTTTGCACGTATAGTGGGGTTTGGTTAATATGCAAGGTTATAGAATTAACCAAAGTTGTTATAAAGGTTGAAGGGTTGAGTTATAAGGTTCCGCGAAAAAGTAGTAACAAAGGTTCAGACTGGGGTTAGTTATTAACTCATTCCACATGAGATTTAATTAAGGGGCTTAAACCTTAATCTATGAATGCTTGACTAGGCAGGGTAATAGAAATTCTGGGAGAAATGAGATTATGCATTTTATATGCATACTATGGGTATTGCAGGTTTTTCTTGTGTCATTTTGGTATCAGAGAAGAATTATGGTTGAAAATTTTGATATTAAAGTAGCACAAAGAAATTCTGCGTGAAAATTTCTTTGAAAATAATTTAGAATAGAGTTATGTTTTGAAGGTGTGTATACAGGTGAATGGTAGAACAAAAATGTGCATAGACCTTGAAGGTGAGATGGCATGTTTTTATTCTAATTTGATTTGAAAATTGGAGAGAGTGTGGTATTTATATTGATACATAGGTAACAACAAAAGAAGGTGATAAGATTGCAACAACCTAGAGCAAGGAGTGCTCAATTGGTTCCAAAGGAAAGAACCAAAGAGATGCCAAAAGGCTGAGCTCAGAGGAGAGAAGCTTAGTGAGGAATATGTAGCAAGAAGGAGGTTTGTTACTGTAGAGGTATTGTTGCAACTCACAAGAATATCATAAGGGAAATTCCACAGAGGATGTGGGTAGAATTACTAAGTAATGAAGGAAGCTGATAAGACTTTCTAAGTGAAATAAGAGGGGGTCAGAACCAAGTATTTCATTGTGATTGAAATACAGGAGGACATATGTGTTCTTAGAAGATGTAGATGAGTTGAAGCCTAGAAGGAGCAGGGAGAAGTGCTCAAAATAGGTTCTATAGATAGAGAACCAAGGGCTTACCAAAAGACCAGGTACAGAGGAAAGCTTGATGAGGTAAGTGGCAGCATGGAGGACTTTCTATTGCAGAGGTTTTAATGCAGCTCATAGTGAGTGAGTGAGGAACTCATAGAGAGGGAGGAGAAAATGACTAATGATATTCATAGCAGAGGTTCTGAGGAATAACACAACAAAAGAAAAGTGAAGAATGAGGATGCCAAGGCAAATGGAAAAAGAATGAGTCAAGAGGAAATTGACAAGGAAATTGCAGAGATGAAAGAACAACTTGATGCATTAAGGAGGATACTGGAGGAAAGCCAAAGACTAGGTTGGATATTAAAGAAGAATTCAATAAAGTGGCACAAGCTATAGTGAAGGCTACAACAGAGGCAAGTAAAGTGGCTGATGGGAAAACTCAGAGAAGTTGAGTTGGAAATGGAAGTTTACATTTGTGAACTAGAATAGGGTGAGGTTTTGGGTGACAATGAAGAATGGAGATCAACAAACTATTGGGATAGTCATAGCAGCATATTGAAGTGTTTCCAATGGAAGAAGAGACACTGAGGTCTTATGTTCTTAATTATAATGATTGTTTTGTGAGTGCAGGTTTTGCAAAGGATTGGCATCCTTACTAAGTTGTCATAAAACATGATAAAACTTACCAGAGTTCAGGGGAGAACTTGGATTAGCATATTGATGTACTGATAGAGGATGAAGAGTACCTTTCAGAGGATAAGTATTCTAGAGCATAGTATGATGAATAATGCCTATTGAATGAGGAAAATATTGAATTGTTGTAGCAGAAAGAAATTATTGATGAATTGATATTTGGAACTATTACAAAACAAGGACAATTCCTTGTGGAATAAGGAGATGAAGATCAACCTGAAAATTTGATATGTGAAACGTTAGTTGTCGTTGTTGAGTCGTACATTTTTCAAATTGGCAATTATTGTGCGAATACAGGGATTATAATTTTTGAACATTAACTTATTCTTGTGGAGATGAATGGGACAGAATTTCCTATAGAAGGTAGTCTGATTGAATCGTTGGGTAATAGTGACCATGTAAAGGATGAAGCTGGAAATGAAGAGAATTGTGATAAGACACTTGCTAAATGTAAGGAGGAAATTGAGTTGCTGGAGAAGTTGCTAAGAGGAAAGGGAAATATAAAAGAAGTGGTTATAACAGTACTTAATAGTAGCAGAGGGTCTTTAAAATACATGGAGATAGAAGAGTGTTTTGGTTCACAGACCAATAGTTTGTTTGCAGGAACAATGCATAGAATGAATGAGTGTGATGTTGTGATTGAAGAAATTGAACAGAAGTTATTTGGGGATGAAATGGAAGTACAGAAGCAACAAGAGGGTAAGGATGTAAGGGTGGTAGTAAAGAACCAACAACTACAAAGTGAAGGTAACCAGTAGAAGATTAAAGGAAAATTCAAAGAAGAGACTATGTTAGCTAAAAACATAGTGAAGGATCATCATTCCATCATGACGATAGGCACAATGGAGATAACTAGGGAAGTTGTTGAGGCAGTCAATAAAGAAGAAGGAATAAACTCTCATCAAAGGCTCAGTGAATGGGAGACGGAATTGGAGCTATTGGAGAAATGGATTAAAGCACCAGTAGGAAAGAAAGAACCTGATGAAGATTGCAAAGGATATGCAAGAGAGGAAGAGGAAAGAGTTTAACAAAGAAGCGAGTTGGACATAGAAATTGAATTGATGATGGATTTGATGAGAGAAGTGTCTCAAAGGGAGAAGACAATAGAAAGAAAGCAAAGCAACAACAAGAAAAATACGGTAGCAGACTATGAGAGTATAGCTAGTGGCAAAATGCAGCATAAAGTGTTGAGACTTAGAGAACAACAACAAACAATAGCAACGACCAAGGAAAAACTACAAAACAAAGTATGGGATCTCAGAGGATATGAATCAGAAGCACATGATTAGGAGATCATGATTATTTTCAACCTTGAGGGTTTGATGTAGGAGAATTCAGCTCAATAATATCATTATATCTTAGTATACATAGGGGGTCTTGTGTTTTCGAGGAAGTTGGTTTCCTATGTTTTGAATTTATGTAATTATTAAGGTTTTGAGTGATTTTAATGAGAGAAGCCAGAATATGGATTTAATTAAGTATATTGAGGCATATTAGTAAATATTCTCGAATGTAGTAGAACATGAGAGATTCAGGATAGTTGATAGATTGAGAGATTTGAGAATTAATTGTAAAACGTAGATTAGGAGTTAGTTCATGATTTTGTGGATTAGAGAGGATCCTTAGAGATAAGGAAGAGACTTTAGGATTTTGTTAAGAAGATTATGGATTTAAACCAGGAATTGATTGTAGAATCATTTTGTGTAAATGTAAGCCTAGAAGGCATAACCAGGGCTTAGCTATTTAGCTAGTCATGTTGAGAGTTAGATAGGTTTGATTGTAAGCCTACGGTGGGTAGGAAAACAGAGGCCATTGATGAGAAAATTAGGCCAGAGAGATAGAGAGTCTCATTATGTAATAATATATATATATATATATATATATATATATATATATAATATATATATATATGTAATAATATTATAATTATATATAAATATATTATATATATATATAAAGATTCAATTCCTAAACTGTGTATGCATGTGGTTTGAGTATTGAATGATAAATTATGTGTGAATTAGAGGTTCTACATAGTATATGTATGTAGGTAGAGTTCGGCAGAATACAGAAAGAAGTGAGGATGAAGGATCGTGTCAGATCTTTGAATCCGATTGAAGGATCAAAGTAAAGTTTGAGAGTGACAATGGTTAAGGAATATGCAGAGTTAAGCTCAGGAGAGAGTTATGTGGCAGAACAACGAAGGACCAAAACCCTGAAGAAAGTTGAAACCACAGAAGAACATTGAAGGAACGACATAAAAAGAAAGTAAAGAGAAGGACAAAGAGATGAGCTAACAATGCACAAGAGTCATTGGATCTAAAGATCAACAAACAAGGTTGAAGGCAATGGGTGACCAAGATTAAGTCGTACAACATAAGAGAAAGAAGTGAATGGAAAAGATTAAATCCATGTACTTGCAGAAGGTGAATTGCAGGAATAGATATGGACTGTCAAATCAATAGATCTGGTAGATCGATGGTGATTAGCAACCGCAGCGGGGGTAGGAGAGTACGGGATGCCTTGATTGAGGTTGAAGGCCTGCACTTAATTTTAACCATCGATCTCATTAGTCAATGCTTACGTCATACTCAACTATGGTATTAGGCCTGTAATTAACCCACGTGCTAGTTGAAGGGTTGCAGACTATCGGATCAAATGGGTTTTGATCTACGGTGCAGGATCACCAAGGAGCTCTATTGATCAGGGAAGACATCAACCATTGGATTAAATGTAAGATCTACGGTGGAGATTGAAGTGATAAGGCTTGGGCTAGAGTAGAATCGAGAAGGTTATGGACACAATTTTAGTTTATTTGGAGTCTAGTTGTGTTATCACATATCACATGGAAGAGGAGGAGTCTTAGGAATGGGATGAAGTCACATGTTGGTGTGATCCACGATATTGTGACATCCGTTGATCTGATGGATGAAATCAATGATGGAAAGAGCAATCGCATATTGCAAATCGAGAGTTCTGAATGCATATTCTATTGAGTCCTTTGAAACTCCGTGATTACGATATATGATGAGTTCGCATGTAGAGTGGGGTTTGGTTAATATGTGCGGTTATAGAATTAACCAAAGTTTTTATAAAGGTTGAAGAGTTGAGTTATATGGTTCCACGAAAAAAGATTAACAAAGGTTCATATTGGGGTTAGTCATTAACTCGTTCCGCATGAGATTTACTTAAGGGGCCTTAAACCTTAATCTATGAATGCTTGACTAAGAAGGGCAAAAGAAATTAAGGGAGAAATGAGATTATAAATTTTATATTCATACTGTGGGTATTGTATATTTTTCCTGCATCAAAATGTATGAAACATTATCACATGTATTACAATATACCAAATGGATTTCTTTTGATTGCACTTTCTCCCTGACAAAGTGGAGTTTTGTATCAATGTATATAATGTTTTTGTGAAAGACCAGTTTATTAGCAAGTTTGACTGAACTCTCATTGTCACATCTGATTGTTGTTACAACTTTCTATTATTCCCCGACATTGTGGAGAAGTCTCCTCATCCAAACTAGCTCACACGTTTTTGCGCACATGCCTTGATACTCTGCTTCCACTGAAGATAAGGAAACTTCTTTCTATTTGTTGTTGCTCCATGTAATCACCCCAGATCCAATGCCGAATGCATAGCCTGTTATGGATCTGTGGTAGTCTACATTTCTAGCCCAGTCTGAATCTAAACCATGTCAATCTAACATCAAAGGAATCAATATAAATAATACCATAGTCTATAGTACCTTGTAGATACCTCAAAACACATTTCATTTCATTCCAATGACTCTCAAGTAGCTTGGACATGTATTGACTTAGCACACTCACTGCATAAGCCAAATTTGGTCTAGTAGTGGTCAGGTAGATTAGGCTCCCAACCAACTGTCTATAAAGTGTCAGATCTACTTCTTTAGAGCCATCCTCACTCTGCATTTTGATGTTCTACTATAGTGGTACTGTTGTAGGCTTACAAAGATCCATCCTGAATCTTTCCAGTGGACCTTTGACATACTTACCCTGTGACAGAAATGTTGTCCTGAATCTTTGCATATCTCAAGACCTAAATAGTTTCTTAATTCACCAACGTCTTTCATTTCGAACACCTATGACATTTGTTGCTTGATTTCTTTGATTATAGCAATAACATCACCTGTAATAATTAAATCATCTAAATACAAAGGAATCAACAGTATGCACCCCTTTCTTCTTGTGTAGTATACATATTAGGGTTGTTTTTACTTTTGCTGTAACCAAGTTGTAGGAAAAATGAATCAATCATTTCATACCAGGACCTAGGTGCTTGCTTTAGTCCATATAAAGCTTTATTTACTCTATAGACTAAATGTTCTTTGCCTTTCTAGACAAACCCCTCAGGTTGCTCTAAATAAACCTCCTCTTTCAATTCTCCATTTAAAAATGCAAACTTTAAATCTAATTGGTGAATCATCCAATGTTTCTTAGTAGCTAAAGCAAGCAACATTATGATGGTATTTAATTTAGCTACAGGGGAAAAGGTTTCTTCATATTCAATGCCTTCTTTTTGTTAATACCCCTTTGCTACCAATCTATCTTTTATTTTATCTATGGTTCCATCTGCATTAATCTTGGGTTTATACAACCATTTACAACCTATCGTTTGTTTCCCTCTAGGAAGTACAACCAGCTCCCAAGTGTTGTTCCCGATTATAGATTCATATTCCTCTTCCATAGTTGTTCTCCATTCACTACATTCATTTTCTTCCTTATAACTAGAAGGTTCAACAACATTCATCATACTAGTTATAAAAGCCTTTTTCCTATATCTTGCAGGCAATTGAGTTTTCCTACTTGATCTCCTGAGTGGCGGGGTAGCTTCAAACCTTATCTGATCATCATTTTCCTTTCCTTCCTGCTGTTGCTACTACTACTACTATTGTTGTTGTATATGTTGTTGTTGCTCATCTTCTACCTGTGTCTGTTGATCCTGATTGTTTCATGTTTCTTCGCTTTCTTCCACCAAGAATGGAATATCCCATTCCTCATTGTGCTTATCATATTCTTCATGACCCTACTCATGGAATATGACATCTCTACTAACAGAAATCTTGTGAGTATAGGGATTAAATAATCTATAAGCTTTATATTGTGAACAATACCCTATAAAGATACATTTGATGGCTTTTGAATCTAGTTTTCTTTTGACCTCCTTTGGAATATGGGAAAATGCTTTAGACCCAAACACCCTTAAATGTTTTACTACAGGCTTAAATCCATATAATGCTTCATAAGGAGCTTTAAACTCAAGACTCTTTGTAGGACTCCTATTTTTCAAATAAATTGCAATGTTCAATCCTTCAACCCAAAAACCATTCGAAACATCCTTACCTTTCAACATGCTCCCAGCACATTCCATCAATGTTTTGTTCTTTCTTTCCATTACTCCATTCTTGCGGAGGAGTATGGAGTAATATGAATTGTTGTAATATTCCATGGTCTTAACAACACTTGATAAGCTCATCCTTCCCGTATTCTCCCCCTTGATTGAAAGGAAGAATTTTTATATGCTTCCCTCTTTAGTTTTCAATCATGTTTCTGAACTACTTAAAGTATTCAAATGTCCAAATTTTCTTACTCAAAAAACATACCCATGAAAATTTTGTGCACTCATCAATAAATAGTAAAAAATACAATTCACCTCCTAATGACTTTATTTGCATGGGTCCACAAAGATCTGTGTGCAATAATTCAAGAATATCTCTCTGTTTCTTCTCTACTGGTATAGGGAATTCTTCTCTATGCATCTTTCCTAATATATAGGCATCACAATCATTATGCACTTGTTTTTACATAGGAAGATCTCTTACCATTTTCTTTTTCTGAAATAACAGCAGATCATTGTATTTGATATGACCAAATCTCTAATGCCACAACTCTTCTGTAGTCAAACTCGCTGCTATCAAAGCTCGAACTGGTGCTAGTCTTAGATACAATTTTTATAGACCTCCTATTCGATTTCTTGTAGCAATAGCCTTCATGCCATCTAACAGATCTTTGATATAACAGTTAGTTTTAAAAAATTCAACTTTAAGATCCTGATCTGTAATCATGGATACAGAAATCAATTTCTTTGTTACACCAGGCACATACATGACATTATGAATTTGTCTTATAGTACCATTAGGTAAAATGACAGAAATTTTCCCACACACTTTGATCTGATGACTTCTATCATCAGTTAGGTAGATTTGTGCTCCATCATTGATTTCTTTAAAATCTTCGAACCGTTGCATGTTCCCTGTCATATGTGTTGATGCTCTCAAATGTACATACCAAATGTATGCATCAACATTCTCATTAAAGTCTGTCATGAACAATATGAAGCTTTGCTCATGATTACCATTCATGAGATGACTTGCATGTTGTTTCTGCCTCTACTGTTGTTCATGATATTGCTTCTTCCTGCACTCCTTAGCTATATGACCAAGTTTTCCGCAATAAAAAGATTGAATTTTAGGGTTATTTCTATTCTGATTCATACCTTGAGTCTGATTTGGTCCTTTCTACAAGTTTCCTCCATTTTGTTGTTCTAGATTTCCTTTTCCCTTGAAGAAGTTCTTCTTCGCCATCAACGCAAGATCTGCAATCTAGGGCTTCAATGTTGATCTTCTTTCTTCTTCTTGCATCAATATTCCTATCAGTTCTTCAAACTTCGGGATTTTCTCTCTCGCATTTATCCTAGTGATGAACATTTGGTAGTCATTGGTCACACCATTCATGGTAATAGTTACAATATCTATATTTTCAACTGTATCACCAATGTTTTCCAATTTGTTCTTCAAATCTTTGATCCTTGCTATGAAGGAAGCAACTATTTCATTCTCCTCCATCTTTAGGGATAAGATCCTACTCTTCAGGAATATAAGATGATTTGTATTCCTGATCTCATACAGATCCTTCAAAATTCCCTAGATTTCACTTACTAATTTACATTCTCTAATGTATGGTATGATGCAGTCCTTCACTGAAATCTTCATCAACATTCTTTCTTTACCTTCTCGCTTCTCCCAATCTGGCACTAACGTTGATTGAGTTGTTGGCTTATGCTCATCCCCATTTGCAATCATCAAAGCACTCTACATGTATAGCAGAGTCTGCATCTTGAATTTCCAATTCGCATAGTTGGAGCCATCGAGCTTGTTATGCTCGTTCAAGTATGCTTCAATAATTTGATTATTCATCTTGGAATTTAAAAAAAAATTGTCAAGTAAAAACAATAGATGTTAGGTTTACCCCAGATCTGTGTCAAAGATAGTTTGTGAAAAATGGTCTCCAATATTGTTTGATCTCGCAGCACACACGAAAATTACAGTGGCTTCCTTCACAACCTCTGTCACAGCCTCCTCGGAAGACCTCGACCTCCAGGTAGCCTTCTATTGGTAGCCACCTCCAAGACACAACCTTCTCTTGGCCTCCACACAACCCCTCTCTTGTTTTCACAGTTGGTGCGAGTTAGCACCATGAAATCACGAAGGTATTCGTGACCGTACATGACAGATCTACAATGGTCAACAAAATAAAAACACTTGTAGTGTTATAGTGGGATCGGTGTGATTAGCCCTCCAAAACACGCGATGTTTTGGCCTAAGGTGCACCTTTCAAATCCTCCACTTAGCTTACAAGTTCCTCCATCCTGCAGCTTTGATGCCATGTTAAAAAATGATGTTGGAATTAATAAAAAAAGAACCCACTGGTCATCTCTACGAAAGAGAGTCTGAACGAGGAGAGTCTTACTCTACAAAATTCTCTACATTGCCCTTGTAAATTATATAGCAACCATAGATTTAGAGAAGTTAGAAGCATAACCTAAGAAATAGAAACTAATTCCTATCCTTAGGTCTCATGAGCCAACTCACTATTCTAAGATATTCTCCATTATCTCTAACATTTAGCACTATCTGGTTGTTCGGTTCAATATTGGGTCAATCTTCTTAACTAGGTCTCTTAACCAACTGAATTATGTATCATACTATAGTCACACAAGCATCATAGGTTGTTGACCAAAATGATGACACAACAGACTTGTAGAAGAAAAGGTGCACCAAAAGAATCAACTCGATTTGTCGTTCGAGGGTGCACCTTCGTTGTTGTGCTTACAAACTAGACTACCCTTCTCTAAAAGCTTCACGGGCTACCTACCACTAGTCTTCTCTGGATCGCCCACCGGAATCATAGAGATAGAGCATTCGAGTGTTTCCTCCTAAATATTTTGTGTAGTCTGCCACAACTATTGGGCCTCATAATGAAATTGGCCCTTCTATGTTTCCTCCCACAACTTCAGTGCAACATCCTAAATCTTATGTTTGGTTTACTTATATGCATGACTACTTGATAAGGACATTAATTCCATTCCAGTGTGATAAATGCATACCTTTAAGTCATTATGAAAAGCACCACTGCTTACGATCAAAGATCTGCAACTATCTCTATGACACAAATTCTAATGCGTTTTTGACAATGCATTATCCTTTCAATTATGTCAGCTAGCAAGATACTACTCTTATTTTTTCAAAGTGTTAGATTCAATACAAAACACTAGTTTACCGAACATGGAAGGTTTACATAGTCACACATGATCTATGGAGATTTTGCTTTACAAAGTGTTCTAGCTAATACAAATCACCACCGGAGGTCTACACAATCACATGAAGAAAAAATAAAAATTTTATTTCCTTCTATAAAGAAAATATATAAATATAGTCATCCAAGTAGCATGGTTTGAAATCACTACTGCAAGAACCAGTCACATGTAATTATGTACATCTTAAATGGTCAAAAAACATATTCACTGTCCAAACAATTTATCGAAAAATATAAAGCTGTGATGCATGAGCCTTGATTATTTTAGAGAGTATATATGTATCACTTAATGAATTATTATGTTCCCTTCAATTATTTTGGTATGAGCGAGTCAATTACAATTACTTATGTCTATTTCGTTGCAAATATAAACAAAGACAAAATAGTGAAAACAAGTTGTACCCAAATATAAATAAGTGATACACAATCCATGATAGTAATATTCAAACTCTACCTATATCACTTCAAATTTTTTTACTGCTTTCAATTATTTTTAGTTTGAGTGAGGCTGTCAAGAATCCTGCGGTTTTTCGCTTTGCAAATACAAATAGAATATTAATTAATATATACAAACAAATCAAAGTGAGAAGCGCACAACAACTTTAGAACATGAGGGAAACTCTACAATAGACAAAGTTGTAAATCTTGAATAGTGGCGTCAACATACATAAAGCTGGATAATGCCATCCAATATTATTTTTGCTAATGAATTCCAATATGGTTTTGTTTATGAAGAAAAAAAGTAGTCTAGTTTGAGTGTTTTTATGAAGAAAATTAGATAAGCTTTGTTAATCAGGAAATTACTCTCACACCATGAAATGGGATTGGGTAGCATACCTTCCACTGATGGTACTTCCTTTCATCTCATCTGCACATGATTTCCCATAGAAACCAACATAAGAAATAGAGTTTACAGGTTCAAGGCTCAAGCCAACCTTTTACCACACTCGTTAATTCGAAAACAAATAACTTGTTTCAAATGGTAATGTTTAGTGCCAAACGTCAACAAGTAAATAAAATAATGGCTGAAGCAAATTGAGACTCAAGCTTATTAACCTCTACTAGTTTTTAAAAATCACACACTATAAAGAATCATAATCTGTGGGAAGCAAACCTTATCTATAGATAGTTGTAGGGTCCTTTCACTTGTTATTGTTGTAGCATTTAGTTGAGAATTCAAAGTTATTGATCCAATAAATTCTTTATTCTTGACCAAATCCCATGTTATTGTAGGATTCCGAGGAGATGGGCACCACTCACCCATTTAGTTAGATAGGGCTAAACACTTCGTGCATCATTCCATGCCCTTTTAGTTTTTGCGATGAAATAGAGGATTCAACCAAATCTCTGATGCCATAGCTCTTCTGTAGTCAAACCCACTATTGTTAAAGCTCGAACTGGTTTTGGTCTTACATCCAATTTGTAGAGACATCCTTTTTGAATTCCTGTAGCAATTTTCTTCATTCCATCTAGCAGATCTTTAATGTAGCAATTAGGTTTAAAAAATTCAACTTTAAGATCTTCATCTGTAATTATGGATACAGAAATAAAGTTCTTTGTTATACCAGGCACATACATAACATTATATATTTGTCTTACATTACCATTAGGTAAAATGACAAAAATTTTCCCACATCCTTTGATCTAATGACTTCTATCATCACTTAGGTAGATTTGTGCTTCGTCGTTGATTTCTTTAAAATCTTCAAACCATTTCTTGTTGGCTGTCATATATGTTGATGCTCCTGAATCTACATACCAGATGTTTGCACCAACATTCTCATCACAATCTTCCATGAACAATCTAAGATTTCGCTCATCATTATCATTCGTGAGATGACCTGCATGTTTTTTTTGCCTCTATCGTTATTCATGATATTTCTTCTTCCTACACTCTCTAGCTATATGACCCAGTTTTCAGCAATAAAAACACTTAATTATAGAGTTGTTTCTATTCGGATTCATACCTTGGGTTGGATTTTGTATTTTCTGTGAGCTTCCTCTATTTTGTTGTTGCGCATTTCCTTTTCCTTTGTAGAAGTTCTTTTTTTCCATCAATGCAAGATTAGCACTCTGGGGCTTCAGAGTTGATCTTCTTTCTTCTTCTTGCATCAGTATTCCTATCATTTCTTCAGAATTCAGGATTTTCTCTCTCACATTTATCCCTGTGATGAACATTTGGTAGTCATTAGTCACACCATTCATGGAAATGTTGCAAGTTCTATATCTTCAACTGTGTGACCAATGTCTGCCAATTTTTTCTTCAGATCTTTGATCCTTGCAATGAAGGTGGAAACTGTTTCATTCTCCTTCATTTTCAGGGATAATATCTTGCTCTTCAGGAACAAAGGACGATTTGTATTCCTGATCTCATACAAATCCTTCAAAATTCCCCAAATTTCGCTTGTTGATTTACATTCTCTGATATGTGGTATGATGTAGTCTTTCACTGACATCTTCAGCAGCATCCTTGCTTTGCCCTCATGCTTCTCCCAATCTAGGACTGTTGTCGATCCAACTGCTAGCTTCTACTCATCCCCATTTGCAATCATCCAAGCACTCTACACTTCTAGCAGAGTCTGCATCTTGAATTTCCAATTCGGATAATTGGAGCCATCGAGCTTGTTATGCTCATTCAAGCATGCTTCAAACATTTTATTATTCATCTTGGTGATTTAAAAAGTTTGACAGGTAAAAATAATGTTAAATTTACCCCAGATTTATGTCAAAGACAGAAAATTGCTTATCTCCCTTAGTTTGATCTCCGGTTTTTTCAACGGCCTCCTTCTGGTCTTCTCTCGGTAGACCTCGGCCTCCACACAGCCTTCTCTCAGCCTCCACACAACCTTCTCTTGGCAGCTACTACAAAAACGCAGCCCCTTTTTTTTTATGATGTTTGTGATGTTTATTGTTTGCCCAACCTCGCAGCCTTCTATCGGCTTCTCTCACCATGGTCGTCGTGCTTATCCACCATGGAGTCGTAGAGATCTTCGCACATGTAGAATTGATATCTGCAATGATCGAAAAAAAGAAAACGTGCAGAAGGTTTACAATGTGATCTTCATGGTTTTTATTCAAAGGCACATGACGATTTCACATTAGGCACAACTAGCAAGTTTCTCACTCAGCGAACAAGTTTTCTTAGCTCTACCTCTCTGATACCATGATAAAAAAGCAATGTTGTGTATTAAATTAAATGAAACCCACTGGTTACCTCTACGAAAGAGAGTCTGAACCTAGAGAGTTTGGCTTTGCAGAATGCTCTACATTGTTCATGTACATCACACATTATATAGTAATCATAGACTTAGAGAATTTAGAACCATAACCTAAAAAATAGAAACTAATTCCTATCTCGAGGTCTCATGAACCAACTCACTATTCTAAGATATTCTCCATTATCTCTAACAGGTGGGCTATCTGAAACAAAGTATTCATTTATAATCAACTTTTAGGCACTATATACACACTCAGACACTATTCAGAAAGGCAGAATGGTGGCTCGGGCTAAAGTGATTGGTACATTCAAACGCAAGAATGCATTTTGACAGGGCTCACTCAGGTAGAGACGACTGATGAATCCTGAAGGAAGTAGAATGCAAAACCATTAAATATGTCTTCGTTATTAAGAAGGTATGATACAACAGCTAGAGAAAGAACCAAGTAGAATAGTATCGATGACATTGATGCCGTGACACAGCTATACCTTTATTGAAGTAACATATTAGGCACCCATAATATGATCTAGACCTAGTAGCCCTACCTAGGTGATTTTTAACTACTTGGAACATTTCAAAAACCAAATTGGCATCCATATTATATAATTAAAGAGATTTACCTCTTCCAAAATATTATCAACTAAAAAAATATTTTTTTTTTCATGAGGAAGTTGCATTATGCATTTAGCTATTACGAGAATGTATAATACATGAAGCAGCAGGTAAATTAAGGTATGTTCCTACCTTTGACTTTAGCTATTGATGAATTTCTCTATCTATAGCATATACCTCTGTTGTCTATACCTATGCATCCGTATTTGGAACTTCAATTTTTGTTGATCCATAAACATCAATTACTGTTTCTCCCTTGATGTATGGAATTCAATCTGACCCTTTTCTGCGTTGTAGTGCCTAGCGGAAATTGAACGACCAACTTCTTGAGAAAGAAAATAGTGATATCTTAGTTTCTTTCTTACCACCCTTCATAGAAAGAGTAATTGGACTGAATCTAGCTGGAGTAATGAGACTAAAATTCTATTGCTACCTTTTAAGGTGTGGGGGACCTAGAGAAGCTTATGGCTTAGGAGGTAGGGTTGGAGAATTGGAGACCTTTATAGGACGAGTGTTGGACCTTCTTGTGTAATATTGGCCCATAACCAGACCAAGAATTGGTAGCTCTAGGGTTATATCTATATATGTGACCATCCAAAGGGGGTAAGTTGGGACATGAAGATATGCAACAAGCAATTATGGAATGGATCTGTGTCGTCTAATGACAATACCTATTCTTTCTGTGTAATCATAAGCTCTCTGTCATTATCCATGTCTGGCTTGGGGACTATACTATTTGTTATCAAACTCCTCAATTGTTGCGGGGTCCCGATCAACTATAGTAGCACCTGGAATTGGATATGGCTCTCCAACGAGCACTATATATCATCTATATACCATTATCATCATAATATTGCATCTAAATATTGAACTAATCATACCATTCTCTCTGTATCTAAATATCGAACTACTCATACCATTCTCTCTATATCTAAATATTGAACTACTCATACCATTCTCTCTGTAGCGCGTCTAAATTTTGAACTGTTGATTCATCTCAGCAAAAGGATTTTTTATGGCATCGTGCTTTTGGTAGAGAAACCCATCTAGGAGGAGAGCTCACAATGTATGTGAGAGCACCATGATCATTCCATTGCATGTACATTCGAAAATGATCAATTTAGTTAGTATCATGGCACTCATACAAGTTCTTTTCTTCAAATAGTTAGTATTATGGTGCTCATACAAGTTTAAAACATGCAAATGACATGATATAGTTGGCACATGCATGATCCACCCTTGCCACAACTAAAAGAATTAATTGAAATTAGAATTATTTTATGTTATTTAATTTGTTTTTACATAGATTTCAATTATGGGTAGGCTTGATTATTGGCCATGTCACATAAAGTATGTGTCCCTCCACTACTCCCTGCATTCACATTTCCAGACATTCTATTTAGGTTCTATCTAGGAAAGTAGTTCTATTTACTTGTACAAAATGCCACTTATTCTAAACATCCAAACCCTTTCTCATCTTAATTGATATTCAACAATGGTAGGAAACCCATTTAGTTATGTTAGGCAAGCCATGTTTCTTAGTGTCTTTCTTATCACCCTTCATAGAAAGATTAATTGGACTGAAGCTAGTTGGAGTAATGAGACTAAAATTCTACTGCTACCTTTTAAGGTGTGGCAGACCTAGAGAAGCTTATGGCTTAGGAGGTAGGGTTGGAGAATTGGAGACCTTTGTAGGAGGAGCGTTGGACCTTCTCATGTAATATTGGCCCATAACCAGACCAAGAATTGGTAGCTCTAGGGTTATATCTATATATGTAACCATCCAAAGGGTGTATGTTGGGACATGAAGATATGAAACGAGCAATTATGGTATGGATCTGTGTCGTCTAATGACAATACCTATTCTTTCTGTGTAATCATAAGCTCTCTATCGTTATCCGTGTCTGGCTTGGGGACTATACTATTTGTTATCGAACTCCTCAATTGTTGCGGGGTCCCGATCAACTATAGTAGCACCTGGAATTGGATATGGCTCTCCAACAAGCACTATATATCATCTATATACCATTATCATCATAATATTGCATCTATATATTGAACTAATCATACCATTCTCTCTGTATCTAAATATTGAACTACTCATACCATTCTCTCTATATCTAAATATTGAACTACTCATACCATTCTCTCTGTAGCGCGTCTAAATTTTGAACTGTTGATTCATCTCAGCAAAAGGATTTTTTATGGCATCATGCTTTTGGTAGAGACACCCATCTAGGAGGAGAGCTCACAATGTATGTGAGAGCACCATGATCATTCCATTGCATGTACATTAAAAAATGATCAATTTAGTTAGTATCATGGCACTCATACAAGTTCTTTTCCTCAAACAGTTATTATTATGGTGCTCATACAAGTTTAAAACATGCAAATGACATGATATAGCTGGCACATGCATGATCCACCCTTGCCACAACTAAAAGAATTAATTGAAATTAGAATTATTTTATGTTACTTAATCTGTTTTTACATAGATTTCAATTATCGGTAGGCTTGATTATTGGCCACGTCACATAAAGTATGTGTCCCTCCACTAGTCCCTGCATTCACATTTCCAGACATTCTATTTAGGTTCTATCTAGGAAAGTAGTTCTATTTACTTGTACAAAATGCCACTTATTCTAAACTTCCAAACCCTTTCTCATCCTAACTGATATTCACCAACGGTAGGAAACCCATTCAGTTATGTTAGGCGAGCCATGTTTCTTGATTGGGGAATGAGACTGTCTATCGTTCACACCTCCTTATCGGTGACCACAACCTCAAGTGAATCATTGTCTCTGGTGGCAGAGACTTGCTTCCTTGCAGCCCTTCTTGTTTTTCTTAGTTTCCATTGGGACATTTCCTAATTGAGTAATGCCCGTCTCAAGTCTATCGGATGCATTGTGCACTTTGCAAGTTGATTCATTTACATTTGCTTCCTTGTATCCCTTCTTGTTTTTTTAGTTTCCATTGGGACATTTCCTAATTGAGTACTACTCGTCTCAAGTCTATTGGATGCATTGTGCACTTTGCAAGTTGATTCATTTACATTATAGTGTAGGCTCTATGGGGAATGAGGACTAGTGGCCCCTCTAATAAGAGATTTGGGGTAAATTTGTCAAAGAATTTCTCGATCCATTATCTGCTATTTCATTCACTATTTTTTAACCATTATCCATTATTTCATCCAATACTTGTATTCTATTGTAAACTTGTTCCAATTAATGAATTAGGTTTTAAATATAATCCTTATTAATCAGTTAGGGTTTTCAAATATGATGGAATATCTATATATAATATAGTGAATAGAGAATTTAATATAATGATATAAAGAGATATGCAACACTTAGTTAAGTGTGTTTCATCTGTTAAAGGTTTATAGTGTAATTATTTATGTAGGGTGTGTATGTTATTGTTCTTTTAAAGGCTTAGATTATACTAGTATTAATGTAGGTTTATCAAAATATTCATTTCAAAGTGGAGTTATTGGATTTATGGGGAAACCTTTATTTCTAGTGTTTAAATCATTCTATCAATAGTAAGGGTATCTTGGCTTTGTGATAATGTTGTTTGGGGGTGCAAGTTTTTGTATAGTAATATTCAATAATGAAAAATTGAAAGAAATTAAAAAATAGAAATAGAGAATTTTAACAATTAGAACTTTTAGTTATGGAAGCTAAATATGGAAGGTCTTCTAGATAAATAGTAGTGGGTTGTTATGAATCTAGGTACAAATCTACTAGTATATAAAAAGAAGATTGAGAAAAAATAGAAATAAAAAGATATATGATTCAACTCTACCTCTTATATTGTTGTTGTTGAATGTCTCCACAAAGATAGTGCAAATAAATTTTGGTATAAGTTAGGTAATTTATATCAATCAAAGTCCCTAGTTGGTATTGTTTTGAAATAAGATATATAACATTATGATGGATGATTGCAGCTTCACCAACTAAGCATCTAAATTCCTTTAATACTCTAGCAAGTTAATTTTTCTATGTTAATATTAAGATAGGGGAAGAAGATATGTGTATTACCTTGTTCTATTATTTTAAAAAATTATAAGATAATACTATTGTAATTCTTGGAATAAGGAATTATTAAGGGGTGGAAGGGGGGTGAATCAGTAATAGTGAGGTTCTAAAAACTTGATCTGAATGCAAAATATTATTTTTCTATTCTAAGATCCTCATCAGAATACAAAAATGTGCTTGAGGTTTGTACTCCAAAATAGGAAGTAAAAACATGAGTTTTTATGTGTTTTTTCTTAAGTTAATTTCATGAAAAAATTAAAAACCAAAGATGGATGCATCAATGAGTAACAAACCAACCATTTTTAAAAGAGTTCACCCCTCTTGGGCTACATCTCCTTGGATCACTTCTAATGGCATGATTCTTTATCATTATGCTCCATGTTTAGAAAAAGAAGAGTACGTAAAGTGTTGAGAAATGGAATGGTTAGTTTCTCCTTCAAAGAAAAAACTTCTGCAAGAGTTATCACTCCATATACATGTAAACCTACAATCAAATACGTAAACTTTCAGTAAACAAATACATCTTGCACGAAGACCCCATACTCCAACTTCAAAGAGAATTAACAGTACCACAATCCACTTGAAGTACATAAACAAGTCTCTTCTCTAAAACACATAGAGAAAAGATAAATAAAAGCTACAACATTGATGTAATAGTTGTTGCAGGAAGCACATGGAGGCTGGAAAACCCTGCAAGGTTATTTCCATATTCAAACTCCTCCATAAACTGATTCAACTCTTTAGCTGACCACGGCGCCCATAGACTTCAACATGCAAAAATCATATCTAGATGTTCTCCTTTGATTCTGAGACCTGCTCCAATGAGTCTATAATGTCCAAAAATGTCTACCTAGGCTCTTTTTTGATCCAATTTGGTAAAAAATGGGAGAAGTTAAGACCTCTTCTAATTCTCCTACTGTTCTCTCTACAATTTCCCAATATTCCATAATTGTCCTACATTTTTCCCAAAAAATCTGCTAATGGAGTGCCAACTTGCAAAAAAGGTGGGGAAATTGTAGGACACATAATTTCTCTTCCAAGGCCTTAATACCAAAAGATTTGACATGTGGTGGCATGGGACCAGGGTTGGGCTCTTAACTCCCTCCTTGCCCAATCCGCTAATGGTTACAACTCTGCAGTTTTTAGGATCGATCACATGCTAACATTAATTGTTACCCCGATGCTTTCGATATGACGGACGTTAACTACGTGGTTGTTGGACGTTAACTTCATGGTTGTCAGACGTGTTCACATGGGAGGGCCGTTGTTAGTTACACTAGCCATCTCCCCCCAAATCTTCGTTGAATTGTATTCAAATATATGTGGTCAACTATACATGTTAAGGAATAAGGTGTAGTGTAATGGTAAGGCATTGTGTTGTGCTTTGGGAGGTTCCGGTTTCGATTCCTGTGGCCTCCACTCAGTCACTGAACCAACTTTTAGCGGCCTCTCAAGCTACCACATCGCAGCCTCCAGTTGAGCCACGTGGCATCCTATGGTTGGCCATCAACCCACCAATAAAACACTGACATTGTACACTAGTCATGTAGCGACGCTTGTCACCTTCTAATTCATCAGAGAAAATCCAGTGACCAGTCAAACTACCATGCCATGTTAGCGTACACAGTAAGTGCCATATCAGCAGTACAGACTGTTGACTGGGTTTTCCCTTTTTTCTTTTAATTTGTCTATTTGTCAAAGTGAACATAACTCATTTCTTAGGCCATACGAAGTCTGTTTCGCGGGAAAGAAATTGTGCAAGATTCAGAACAATGATATCTACCTGATCATTTAGGTTCCACATCATTCGAAAAATTTGAATTTTTGACAAATTTTGACCTCTCCTGATCACTCTTCCCCATTGAAAACTTTTGGTCCCCAAAATATCACTTCAATTATTCAACATTTGAAGGTACATTTCCTTCAAATTTCCAAACTCGATCCAATCAATGATTGTAGTGTCTTGACTTGTACTTGTCTTAGCTCTTTCTTAAGTTGAACTTAAAATATAACCTGACCAAAGAATTCAAGTTCAATTTTCTTCTTAGTTTGTCCACGTCGCTCTGGTCATCCAAAGAAAGATCCTTCCCAAGAATAATTCATGCTCTTCTTACCCAACTAGATAAATGAACCCTCTATTTGAAATTTTTCTTCTTCTGGAGCTACTTCATGGACGGTCGCATCTTCTGCCACTTTTGCATTTATCATGTCCTCTTCGGGTGCTTGCATAATTTTCTTGCCCTTACAGGATAAATTTGTGGAAAAAATTTCCAACAGTTCTTAACCCAATTCCCACTAATATTGTAGTGAGTGCAAAAGTCCTTTTGAGATTCTCTTGGCTCACATGTCTTTAACCTTGGATGAGATTTTATCTTTTTGGTCTCAATTCCATTAGACATAAGAATATTCTTGATGTTTCATTCCCTTTTATAGCACTTATCTACACAATGGTTAGATGAAAGGAAAAAGGTGCATGGAAAAAAATTCCTCAACATGTTATTTAAATTAGCATGTTGTTTTCCATTATGAAAAGAATTTGAATTAACAAGAAAATTATACCTCTTTTTTTTGTCCTTTGGCTTACGCTTCTTATGTGAGGAAATTTTTCATCTCTCTTTGGAGATGTTTTTCACTTCAAGTGATCCTTATGATTGAGGAACCAAGAGGGTAACAATTCTGGATGCAAATCCGAACATCTTTCCTCTTCACGTCCTCTCTTATAGAGAAAGGAACAAGATACCCATGAGTTGTTGCTAAAAGATCATTCTTATTTTGAAACATAACCTAAGCCTTCATAGTTAGGCCTCTCCTTTTCCTCAATGGGATTTTTAATGCCTTGATGATTCACTCCAAGGCCTCCTCCCTTGTAACCCATCTTGGTCAAGAGCTTAGATCCAACGCATTTACTATGTTTTTCAAAGGTTGCAAATGAATTTAGATCAAAAATTTCATGTAAATAAGAAGCATGTAAATTCTTACCATTTTCCTCATCCTTTTATTGACATACAAATATGTTTTCAAACTCTTATTTGATTCTGGATGTGTCCTCTTGGAATCTTTGGCTCTCTTCTTTTAGCTCCTTGAAATTGGGTGCTGATAGAACCTCATCCTCCACATCATGTGGAAACAAGTTGCAAACTTGTCCATCTACCTTCTATGAGGGACTTTCTACACTAGCATCTCGTATAAGAGTTGTAGAAAACATGAATATTATGAAGAAGATAGTGGTTTGTCACCATTCTTTTTACCTTTTTCCTTTAGATAACATTCTCCTCTTGGAGGTCTAGAGATTTGACCTTGCAATTTCGTATTCCTCTCTTCATAGAGGACTTTCACCATTTTTGCCATCATGTCTAAGGAAGCCTTTCTAGAAGCCTTCACATCATCTGATAGTCTTGCAAGCTCTCCTCCTTGGGACATGCTTTTCTTGAAGCTTATATGGAAACTTGAGGTAGAATAGGTAATATAGATTGTAACAATCTTTCTCTCCTTTCCAAAACCTTCTCCTCACTTGAGCTTCAAAACACATTCACTTGAAAACAATAGTCAATTCGTCCTTGCACAAAGAAAACCTATTCTTTGATACCAACTTGATTTGAATGTGAAATATTATTTTTGTATGCTAAGATCCTCATTGGAATACAAAAATGTGCTTGAGGTTTGTACTCAAAAATAGCAAGTAAAAACATGAGTTTCTATGTGTGTTTTCTTAAGTTAATTTCATGAAAAACTTTAAACATGAAATCAAAACGCTGAATGGAATCATGCATCAATTAGAAATACACTTGCCATTTTTAAAGGAGTTCACCCCTCTTGTGCTACATCTCCTTGTATTAGCTCTAATGGCATGACCCCTTCTCATTACGTTCCATGTTTAGAAAAACAAGAGTACATAAAGTGTTGAGAAATGGAATGGTTAGTTTCTCCTTCAAAGAAACAACTTCTATAAGAGTTATCACTCCATATACATGTAAAACTATAGTCAAATGTGTAATATTTTAGCAAACAAAGGCATATTGCACCAAGACCCCATACTTCAAGTTCAAAGAGCATCAATAGTACCACAATCCACTTGAAGTACATAAACAATTATCTTCTCCAAAACACATACAGAAAAGAGAAATAAAAGCCACAACAATGATGTAATAGTTGTTGTAGAAAGAATATGGAGGCTAGAAAACCCCTGCAAGGTCATCTCCATCTTCAAACTCCTCCATAAACTGATTCAACTCTCTAGTTGACCATGGCACCCATAGACTTCAACTTGCAAAAATCCTATCTAGAAGTGCTACTTTGATTTTGAAACCTACTCCAATAAGTCTAAAATGTCCAAAAATGGTACCTAGCCTTATTTCATCCAATTTGGTCGAAAACCAGAGAAGTCATGACCTCTTCTAGCTTTCCCACTATTTGCTCTACAATTTCCCAAATTTTTGGAACTTTCCTAAATTTTTGCCCCAAAAAATCCACTAACAAAGCACCAAATTGCGTAAAAGGTAGGCGAAATTGTAGGACACTTAATTTTTCCTCCAAGGTCTTAAATACGAAGAATTGGGTCATGTGGCTGCATGGGACCGGGGTTGGGCTCTTAACTCCTGCCCTGCCCAATCCGCTAATGGTTACAGCTACGCGGTTTCTAGGACCGGTCACATGGTCACATTAATTGTTACCCCAACAATTTTGGCTTGGTGTATTTTAACTGCATGGTTGTCAAACATGTTCACACGGGAGGGCCACTGGAGGTTACGCTAGAGGTATCCCCCCAAATCTTCGTCGGATCATATTCAAATATATGTGGTTGGCTATACATGTTAAGGAACAAGTTGTGTTGTAATGGTAAGGCATTGTGTTGTGTGTTGGAAGGTTCCAGTTTTGATTCCTGTGGCCTCCTCTCAGTCATTGAACCAACTTTTAGTGGCATCTTGGGTTGCCACGTGGCAGCCTTCGGTTGGGCCATGTGGCAGCCTGCAGTTCACCATCAACCCACCAATAAAACACTACCATTGACACCCATCATGAAGTGACACTTGTCACCTTTTGATTCACCAGAGAATATCCACTTCCATTTCACCTCAGCCTACACAGTCAATGCCATGTCAACAATATGGACTACTAACTCGGCTTTCCCTTTTTTTTTTTAAATTTGGATGTTTTTTAGAGTGAACATAACTCATTTGTGAGGCCATTGGCAGTCTATTTCATGTGAAATGAGTTGCACCTAATTCAAAAAGACGTGATCTACGTAGTCATTCAAGTTCCACATCATTCTAACGACTTTGAATTTTTTGCAAAGTTAAAGCTCGTGATCACTCTTCCCCATTGAAAACTTTTGGTCCCCAAAAGTTCACTTTCAATTGCCCAAAGTTTGAAGGTACAGTTCCTTCACTTTTCCAAACTCGATCAAATGGATGATTGTAGTGCCTTGACTTGTACTTGTCTTGGATCTTTCTCAAGCTAAACTTGAAATATAACTCGACCAAGGAATTCAAGCTCAATGTTCTTCTCAGCTTATCCATGTCGCTATGGCCATCCACAAAAACATCCTTCCCAAGAAGAAATCCCATGGTTATCTTATGCAAAATCCTTATCAAGGATAATATTCCAAAACGACTTTGACAAATGAACCAAAACCAGTTTCATATAGTGAATAGTTGTACAACTTGAGTGTTGAACACATTTGTAATATACTAAATATGTTGTAATTACTCATGCAACAATTTTAAAATGTTTTCTTAAACTACAAATAGAAATTTATTTTACAAGATGGAATAAACTTGACTCCCAAATTTTCCATTCAAATTGAATATCAACAAGCCAAACTAGCATAATAATTCCAAAGAAAACATTGTTGCATATAAGTGATTTTTTTTTGAACATCCCGTTTTACAAATGCAGGGGCTTTCTAGCCTCAATCTGCTTTCTACAACAACAATTTTTTAAGTGTTGTAGCTTTTATTCCTCTTTTCTATATGTGTTTTGGAGAAGAGACTTTTTTATCTACTTCAAGTGGATTGTAATATTGTTGATGCTCTTTGAAGTTGGAGTATGGGGTCTTGGAGCAAGATGGCTTTGTTTGCTGAAAGTTTACATGTTTGATTGTAATTTAACATGTATATTTAGTGATAAATCTTGCAGAAGTTTGTTTCTTTGAAGGAGAAACTAACCATTCCATTTCTTAGCACTTTATGTCCTTTTCTTTTCTAAACATTGAGCATAATAAGGGGTCATGCCATTAGAGTAGATCTAAGGAGATGTATCCCAGGACGAGTGAAATCCTTTAAAAATGGCTAGTGTAGCATTGATTGATTCATGATTCCATTCAATGTTTTGATTTCATGTTTAAAGTTTTTCATGAAATTAACTGAATAAAACACACATAAAAACTCATGTCTTTACTTGCTTTTTTGGAGTACAAACCTCAAGCACATTTTTGTATTCTGATGAGGATCTTAGCATATAAAACTAATATTCCACATTGAGATCAAGTTGGTATAAGAGCATAGGCTTTCTTTGTGCGAGGAGGAATTGACTGTTGCTTGCAAGTGAATGTGTTTTGAAGCTCAAGTAAGGAGAAGGTTTTGGAAAGGCGAGCAAGATTGTTATAATCTCTAACACAAGTTCTACCTTACATTGCAATAGAAGATTCAAGCAAAGCATGTCCCAAGGAGGAGAGCCTGAAAGAATGTAAAAGAATGTGAAGACTTTTAGAAAGGCTTTCTTAGACATGGCAGAAATGGTGAAAGTTCTCTATGAAGAGAGGAATACCAAATTGCAAGGTGAAATCTATATACCTCCAAGAGGAGAATGTTCTCTAAAGGAAGAAGGTAATAAGAATGGTGATAAAGTACCATCTTCTCCACAATATTCATGTTTTTCTACAAATCTTATGCAAGATGCTAGTGTATAAATCCCCTCAGAGAAGGAAGATGGACAAGTTTGTACCTTTTGTCCACATGATGTGGAGATGAGGTTCTATTAACATCCAAATTCAAGGAGCTGAAAGAAGAGAGCCAAAGAGTCCAAGAACACACATTCAGAATCAAAAGAGAGGTTGAAAACATATTTGTATCTCAGTTAAAACATGAGGAAAATGGTAAGCATTTACATGATTCTTATTTACATGAAAGTGTTGATGTAAATTCATTTCCAGCCTTTGAAAAACATAGTAAAGGCATTCGTTCCAATCTCTTGACCAAGATGGGTTACAAGGGAGGAGGCCTTGGAGTAAACCATCAAGACTTTAAAAATTCATTTGAGATGAAGGAGAGGCCTAAATATGAAGGCTTAGGCTATACTGCAAAGAAGAATGGTCTTCTAGCAACAACTCAAGGGTATCGTGTTCCTTTTTCCATAAGAGAGGACATGAGGAGGCAAGTTGTTGGAATCTGCATCCAGAATTGGTACCAACCTGGTTCGTCAAGCGTAAGGAGGAATTGAAGTGAAAAATATCTCCAAAGGGAGATGAAAAGGTTGAAGAAGAAACGAAGCTAATTTCTTCTTGCCATGCAAGTTACTCATGCAAGAAGTGTAATCCAAAGGACAACAAAAAGAGGTATAATCATCATGTTAATAAAAATGCTTTTCATAATGAAAACAATAGGCTGATTTGAATAACATGTTGAGGAATGTGTTTCCATGCACCTTTTTCCTTTCATCTAACCATTGTGTAGATAAGTGTTATAAGAGGAAAAAAATCATCAAGAATATGTTTATGTCTAATGGAATTGAGACCAAAAAGAGAAAATATCATCCAAGTTTAAAGACATGTGAGCCAAGAGAAGATGAAAAGAACTTTTTTAGTCACTGCAATAATAGTGGGAATTGGATCAAGAAGTGTTGGAAATTGTTTCCATAACTTTATCATCACAAGGGAAAGCAAATTATGCAAGCACCAGAAGAGGAATTGACAAAAGAAAAAGTGGTGCAAGATGGGACTATCCTTGAAGTAGCTCTTGAAGGAGAAAAAGTTCAAAGAAAGGGTTCATTTACTTGGTTGAGTAAGAAATGGGTGGACTATTTATCCAACCGAAGTTTGTAAATCATTGCTTTTCACTAGTTGGATATAATCATAGTTTGGAAATTTGTAAAAAGTGATGTTCATAAGAAAATCACTTATATGAAACAGTGCTTTCTTTGGCAATGTTATGCTAGTTTGGCTTGTTGATAGTCAATTTGAATGCACAATTTGGGAGTCAAGTTTATTCCATATTGTAAAATGAATTTCTATTTATGGTTTAAGAAACCATTTTAAAATTGTCGTATGAGTAGTTGTAGCGCATTTAGTATATTACAAATGTGTTAAGCACTCAAGTTATACAAGTATTCATTATGTGAAACCTGTTTTCATTCATTTGTCAAAGTATTTTTGGAATCTTATCCTTAATAAGGATTTTTGCGGAAGAGGACCATGGGAATTCTTCTTGGGAAGGATGTTGCTGTGGATGGCCATAGAGACATGGACAAGCCAAGAATAACATTGAACTTGAATTGTTTGGTTGGGTTATGTTTCAAGTTCAGCTTGAGAAAGAGCCAAGACAAGTACAAGTCAAGGCACTACAATCATCGATTGGATCAAGTTTGGAAAAGTGAAGGAACGGTACCTTCAAATGTTGAAAAATTGATAGTGATCTTTTGGGAACCAAAAGTTTTCGGTGGGGAAAAGTGACCAGGAGCTCAAAATTTGTCAAAAATTATGTTTTGTCAGAATGATGTGGAAAGTAAATGAATGGGTAGATCTCATCATTTTGAATATGTTTTAACTCATTTTGCATGAAATGGACTCCGTATGGCCTCATAAATGAGTTATGCTCACTTGGACAAACATGCAAATTTTGAATAAAAAGGGATAGCCAAGGTAGCAGTCCATACTATTGATGTCATGCTGACTATGTAAGCTAAGGTGACATGGCAAGTTGACTTGGCAGTGGAATTTCTCTAGTGAATTAGAAGGTGGCAATTGTCACTCCATGATTGGTGTACAATGGCAATGTTTTATTGTTGGGTTGATAGCCAACCACAGGCTTCCACGTGGCCCAACCAAAGGTCACCCCATGGCAACCTAATAGGCCACTAAAAGTTGGTTCAACGTCCAAGTGGAGGCCATAGGAACCGAAACTGGAACCTCCCAATACACAACACAAGGCCTTACCATTACACCACATGTTTTACATTAACATGTAAAGTCGACCACATATACTTGAATACGATATGACAAAGATTTGGGGGGAGACCACCAACGTAACCATCGATGTCCCTCCAATGCAAACACTTCTGATAACTGCATAGTTAACATCTACCAAACTGAAACCTTCGAGGTAACAATTAATGTCACCATGTGACTGGTCCCTAAAACCGTGGAGTTGTAGCTGTAAGCAAATTGGGTGGGGTGGAAGTTATGAGCCCAACCCTGGTCCCATGCCGCCATGTGACCCAATTTTTTGGAGTTAAGGCCTTGGAGGTGAGATTAAGTGTCCTAAAGTTTCACCCACCTTTTATGCAATTTGGCACCCTGTTTGCGGAGATTTTGGGCAAAAATGTAGGACGTTCTAGAATTTTGAGAAATTGTGGAGCGAATAGTGCAAAGGCTAGGGGAAGTAATAAATTACTCAGTTTTTGACCAATTTGGGAGCAGAAAGAGGCTAGGTAGTCATTTTTGGACATTCTAGACTCATTTGAGTAGGTAAGAGAATCAAAAGAGCACTTCTAGATAGGATTTTTGTAGGTTGAAGTCTATGGGTGCCATCGTGAACTAGAGAGTTGAATCAGTTTATGGAAGAGTTTGAAGATGGAGATGATCTTTCAGGGGTTTTCCAACCTCCATGTGCTGAAAGTTTGCTAAAATTTTACATATTTGATTGTTGGTTAACATGTATATCGAGTGATAACTCTTGCAGAAGTTTGATTCTTTACAGGAGAAAATAACCATTCCATTTCTCAACATTTTATGTACTCTTCTTTTCTAAACATTGAACATAATGATAGGGGGTCATGCCATTAGAGTTGATCAGGGGAGATGTAGCCTAGGAGGGGTGAACTCTTTTAACAATTCCTAGTGTATTACTGATTGAGAGTGCTTCCATTCAGCGTTTTGATTTCATGTTTAAAGCTTTTCATGAAATAAACCTAAGAAAACACATATAAAAAGTCATGTTTTTTCTTGCTATTTTGGAGTACAAACCTCAAGCACATTTTTGTATTCTGATGAGTATCTTAGCATAGAAAACTAATATGACTCCCCTTGAAAAACATAGTAAAGGCGTTGGATCCAAGTTATTTACCAAGATGGGTTACAAGGGAGGAGACCTTCTAATGAACAATGAAGGCATTAAAAATCTAATTGAGCAAAGGAGAGGCCTAAATATGAAGGCCTAGGCTATGCTGCGAAATAATAATGGTCTTCTATTGACAACTCATCGGTAGCATGTTCCTTTTCCCATAAGAGAGGACATGAAGAGGCAATGTCTAGGGATTTTCATCCAGAATTGGTACCCGCTCGGTTCCTCAAGCATAAGGACTTTAAGTGAAAAACATCTCCAAAGAGAGATGAAAATGTTGAAGAAGAAACAAAGCTAAGTTCTTCTTTCCATGCAAGTTCCTCATGCAAGAAAAAGAGACCTGTATAATCATTGTGTTAATTCAAATTCTTTTCATAATGGAAAACAACATGCTGATTTGAATAACATGTTGAGGAATGTGTTTCCATGCATCTTTTTTCTTTCATCTAACCATCGTGTAGATAAGTGCTATAAGAGGAAAGAAACCATCAAGAAGATGTTTATGTCTAATGTAATTGAGACTGAAAAGAGAAAATCCATCACACCCATACTGACATAGATATTTTTACATGAAAACCTAAAGGGAGAAAACAACTAATCTGTTTTTTGATATGATGTAAATTAAGAACCTACTTAAATACATCAATTTTTTTTTTAGCACCCACTCACCGAAGACCCCAACCCCCTTAAGATAGCAAGACACTAGTTTCCAAGAGGCACTAACCTCTTATGAATACAGGAAACTAAATAATCTAGATAGTGTTATACTTTTCATACAATTTTCAAACTAAAAATAGAGGCAAATGCATATACATAGAAATACAAATCTAGTCTTCTCCAATACCAATTCCTTTATTTCAACTTCCCCATTCTCCTTGAAATGTAGTCTCTGCCACTCAACTAGCCTGGGCCCCTACCCTATGATACATAGTCTCTTAGTGATGCTTCGCTCAGTCACACACCGACAACACTACACACTGTAACTCTCAACAATTCTGCATTCCCCCACAATTTCATAATTGATCTCCACCGTTTCGTTCCTTTGTTGCATTATGATTGATGTCTCTACTGTATCTATACCCGATAGGGTGCTATAACATGATATGATATGTTGTTACTCAATCAAGTTTCTTGAACACTTCAACAAGGCTCCCCATTCTATTTTAACTTGTGTTCTAAGTCATGACAACTTATTTAATGTAGAGGATGAACTGCTTAGTGATTACCTATGCTAAGAATTAATTACAAGTAAAATTTTGCATACTAGAGAGGTGTTTCATGCTTACAAATTGATTCCTATGAAAAACATGTTCCTCAAGCTTGGATTTCTTGTTTCAATTCAACCTCTTTTTCACCTAGTCATATTTTTCATTTACTTTTTCATGGCATGCAAGAAAATATCGAGGAAAGCTAGTTTTGGTTTGAGCTAGGCCCATTAAATTTTCCCTATAAGCTAAGGTCCTCACTATCTTGTCTATGTTCTTTGTAGTCGCCATTAACACTAGCACCATCTATGATCCTTTGCCACAATTAATGAAGTCACCAATAACACATGAAGACCATGTGAAACTAATTCCTAAGCATGCCTTTCAATGTTGGTTGGGAGGTCATGAGTCGGCCTGATCTACCTGCTTGTGTGCCCATATTAGCCTCAACACTTGACTTTCCCATAGGACTGACTAGAGACCTTTTCCATTGATTTGGGCCTACTCTATTCATTCAAAACCAACAACTGAATATATGGGAAAAATTTCATAAAACAAACCCTTTGCAAAAACTTCAAGGTTCTTCCACATCATTAGTTTATGGCATGTTGACAACATTCATGCCACGTGGATCCTTCTATATGGTGACACGTGTCACCTAAATTTGGTCCACTAGGCCATCCAAAGATTATAAATCTGCCAGCCATGGGTCATTCATATTTCCATGTCACATTGAAATCATCTGCCACATTTCCTATATCGGGTCCCACACAAGTTGGGTTTTAGGAGACGAGGCTTCATTATTTTTGCTAAACTTTTTTGCCCCACCTAACCTTCAACTGGTCTCACTAGACCTAATTCTTGACTTGACTGACTACTGACTACCGAATTATAGTTGGTCCCACATAGGTCGGGGGTTGGGGGGAGGGGGTCGAGGCTTTCTTCTCTCATTGATTCTGTTACACAGTCTGACCTTTGACTAGGCTCGATTCACCTAAGTTGGAACTTAGTTCAAAATCAACCTAAGTCGTGAGTGAATAATCTTTTCTATCTGCCAACTTCAAATAACTATAACTCTTGATCCATAAGGTCTTCTCTAGATTCCATCATACCATTGGAAAGCTTTTCTAATGATCCAGGTCCGGGTGTGACAAAGGACCCTTCCAAGACCTTTTACTTCCATGATGTGTCAAATTGCATTTTTAAAAGAACATAAATGAATACATTTGCATGTTGTAAAGAAGAGTAACCCAACAATCATCAGCACATGAAAACATATGTCGTTGATAACGGAGTTCATCTAGGAGGGACTACATCGGGCCCTAGTGCAAGATGGTGTAGGCTGTTGCATTAAGTTTTTTCAATAATGATGATGTACATAAGAGGTGACATCGCTATCATACAAGGAAAATGCCCTCATGTAGGAGTGGCTCCAAGAGATGTTCCGCTACAGGAACTCTCAGTCAAATGGGATCCTATCAGTATAACACAAACTCATCCATGATAAGAATCCCACCAACATGGCATGAAATGGATCTCAATGCAAACATACATGATGACAACATGAGTATCCCATCAACATGATGACAAAGGGATCTCAAATAAAACATGACGAATCATCACAACAAATACATCACATAGATGATTCTGCATCACATCAAGTAGGAATCATGAAAACAAGTAAGAGACAAGATCCCACATAAAAATTCAAATAGGGATCTCTATAGCACAATGCATAGCAAAAGAAGTACATGAACACACTACATATACCTCACATCCGGCGCCATATGAAGAATATGATGTCAAGATTTTGAAGTTGCTGATACCATCGATCTCATAGCGTCGAATCTCATAGAAATGACTGCTCGCACATGAATGCTGACACCGGCACCCCACTTAGAAAAGTGGCCAAAAATTAGAATGAGAAAATGGAAGATCTAAACACACCATCAAATTTGTGGCGTCCAATAGTGCAAAATTGGTTGTCAAATTTCTGAATTCTGAGAAAGTGAAAATTTGGGGCTTAAGGAATCTTTTAGATTCCCCCTAGATTCCTCAAATATTCCCTCCTCTTGGTCCTTTGAAAATCTTCCACTCAGATCGGGAAACTGAATGCACCATCAGATTCGTGTCACCGAGAGGTGTAAGATCAACATAAAGTTTGTGGAATTTGGACACTGCAAAACTTTCACCCTCCTAGAAATTTCACTCAGTCATGGTTCCACTTGCAATAAATTAATTAAAAAAATAATGCCATCTTGATTTCCATGCCTACTCTTGGTTCCTCCATGCTACCTCAACGCACTATGAAAATGAGGTTTATATAATTTTTATTGAAGATTTGTCAAAAAAATCATTTAGGCAAATTGGTTAAAGATCTGAATATTGGGGAGGAGGTCGGGTGGTCAAAAACTGTCCTCTCCCTTTTTTTACATAACCAAATTTATTAAATGAATGAGAGGTCGAGTTGGGCTCGCCTTGGGTGGCCCACCCACCTTACCTTCATTTTTTTGGTGGCCCACGTATTCAATGGTGGCTTCATTTAGTGTATTGTGGTTGGGTCTCTACCCCAAGGGCTAGCCCACCACCTTAATTCGTTGCATACGGTTAATGGCTCTATGGTGTGGGGGGAGGGGCCAAGGGTAGTGGCCTGCCTCTCCATTAATTGTTTATTTTGATAAGGTTTGGGATGGTGGGATTGGTGGCTTGCCACCCCTTTTTTAATATTTGTTTTGTTATTTAAAACAATATGGCGGGTTTTAAAAATCTGGATTTTTGAGCGAAGGAGACACTTTAACGAGGCAACAATTTCACCTAGAATCTGGCTGGAATTCACTGGATTCCATCCACCAGAAAAAGTATAAATTGTGTCTCTTTTAATCCTGCCTAGTTAGCACAAGTCAACCAAACTTTGACTTCCTCTATCTTCCTCATCCTGACTCGGATTGACGAACCATTCACACCACCACGGTCATGTCGATGAGATCTTTAACATGAACATGGTTCAAGCATAATCCAAACACTTTGATATTTGAGCTTTCGTAAGTCCTCTTTGTCTTGTGTGTGTCTCTAGAGCCACCTAGATCATCTAAGAATACTATCCCACTATGTCATAACCAATATCATTTGAAGTAAACACATGAGACAGAAATACCTCCAAATTTTGGAACACCCTAGCCATCATAGTCATCTTTTTATGGCTTAAGTAATCCAGCTACTGTGATGATTCTAAAGTCTAGGACTCCCCTGAACAACATGCTCATCAATGCCAACAAGTGTTGCCTCTATCCTTAGTGCTATTTTGGTTGACATCAATGCCAACATAATGAATGCCACCAACCATCTAGACATTACCAACTGTCCAACAATCCCCCCCTTTGGCATTGATGGCAACACAATAAGCTCCCCTTGAAACTAGGCATATATGTCTTCATCATTGATATTGTTCGTAGAACTAGTAATCTTCTCCCCCTTTGTCATCAATGAAAAGGGATTCTCATAAAATCTCCCCCTGAACCACTACAACCTACTCCTTAATAGATATTTCAAGTTGGGTAGCTACTAACACTTATTGTAATTGAGTCATTTGGGAGGATAATTCACAACTCCTATATTTTTTCAGAGATACACAAAGGGTTCTCTTGTAAGTGGATTAATAAATATGTCTGCTAGTTTTTCTTTAGTGGCCACATATTCAATTCAGACAATATTAACAACAACTTGTTCTCTTAAGAAATGAAACTTGATAGGAATGTGTTTGGTCTTTGACTGGATGACATGATTTTTAGAGATGTTGACTTCATTTGTCTTGTCACACATGATTGGAATTGGATTAGTCAACTCTACTTTAGATTCCTTCAAGCTTTGCTTCATCCAAAGAATTTATGAGAAAAAAGTGGCAGCTACAATATACTCTACTTCAGCAGTTAAAGAAATGGAGTCTTGTTTCTTTCTTACCCAGGACACTAAGCAGTTTCCTAAAATGAATGTTTCAGTGAAGGTGTTCTTCCTGTCATCAATATTTCTTTCCTAATCAACATGAGTATAGGAATTCAATATAAACTCTTTTCTTCTACCATACCACAAACCATAGTCTCTTTTCCCTTGTAGGTATTTGAAAAAACCTTTTTACAACAATGACATGAATTTCATGGGGGAAGGCTTTAAATATGACCAATAGACCTACTCCTTGCATGATTTGTGGTCTAGATGCTATGAGATACATCAATATTCCTATCATCGATGTATAGACAATCTAATTTACCATTGGTGTCTCATCTTCTTTCCATAACTTATAGCATGTAACCATGGGGATGCTAACCTTCTTGTAATATTCTAGTATGAATTTATTTAGTTTTTCTTACAGGTATTTGGATTGGGAGATAAATACCCTATATTTTGTTTGAGAAACTTGCAATCCTAAGAGAAAGGATTTTTCTCCTATCATGGACATCTCAAACTTTGTTTGTATACAATTTGCAAATAAATGTCCCAATTATTCTATATCACTGCTAAATATTATGTCATCTACATACATTACCACAACCAATAGGTGGCCATATTCATGTTTTATGTACATATTACTATTTTCAGTGCCCCTATTAAATCCTTTTTCCTAAAGATATTTAGCCAATCTAGTGTACCAATCTTTAAGGGCTTCTTTGAGCCCATATAATTCCTTCTTCCATTTGCAGACAAATCCTCCTTTTTCTATGGGTATGAACCTCTTTGGTTGATCAATATATACTTCTTCTTCCAGATGTTCATTGAGGAAGGATGACTTCACATCCATATGAAATACTTTGATTCTTTTACAACTGGAAAAGCAAGGAAAATTCTGAGAACTTCTATTCTAGCTACTAGTGCAAAGGTTTTTAAAAAGGTATCCCCTCTATTTGGGCATACCCTTTGTAGACTAGTCATTCCTTGTTCCTTATTACTTGACCTTGCTCTTGTATTTTATTTTTGTAGACCCATTTTCTTCCTACGATATTTTTCTCTTTGGGTCTTGGAACAACCTCCCAATAGTTGTTCTTCTTGATTTTATCCATCTCTTCATTCATAGCTCTCACCTGAGACTTATCCTTACTTTCCTAACTGAGGTTCTTAGGCTCAAGTCAAGATAGAAGAGCAATATTTGCACAACTTGGACTACCAAAACATTTCCTCCTATTATGAACACCAAGTCCTTGATCTCCAATAATTGGACTCTTGAGATGTTGTTTCTGTACAACCTGGATGGTTTTGTTGGCCTTGGCGTTGTGCTCATTCCTTCATGTTCATCATTTGACTTTGTTTTTTCATGGTCTGAGGATGTGATGGTTGAAATTTCTTATCCATATGAGTTCATGTTCCCTTTGGTGGGCTCAGATTGTGGTATTATTTCATCTACTAATATATAAGTGCAATCCTAAACTCTCTTTATCCTTTCTATTGTAGCATTTGTATCATTTGCTTCAAGTAGCGTACCCGATAATTATACCCTCATTAGCCCATGAATCAAACTACCCAGGATTTTTATCATTTATTTTGATAAAACATTTGCTTCCAAACACCTTATAGTGTTTCACTGATTCAGGTCTTCCCTTCCACAACTCATAGGGATTTTTATCATTTTTAGGCTTGAGTTGTGTTATTTTTTATAGATACACTACTTCTTGTGTTAATTCTCCCAGAAAGGTCTGAGGTACATCTAATTCATCCATCATAGCTCTTGCCATCTCATGTATTGTTCCATTATTTCTCTTAGCTACTTCATTTTGCTATGGAATTCTAGCCATAATATACCGCCTCCTTATGCCATGCTCTTCACATAATTTCTCAAACTCTCTTGAAGTGTATTCTCTTACTCTATCTAATCTTAAGGATTTGATCTTTAGATATTTCTCATCCTCTACATGAGCCTTAAATGTCTTTAAATTCTTAAGCTCTTCTGATTTTTCTTTCAAGAGCATTATCCATGTGGTTCTAGCAAAATCATCAATAAACAACATAAAATATCTCTCTCCTCTTACAATTTTCATTCTGGTTAGGCTGCATATATATGTGTGAAATATTTCCAGTCATCTAGATGAAGAGAATTCCTTTATCTTGAAATGAGGCATGGTCTTCTTACCAAATTGATAAGATTTGCATATTGAATTATCAAGACTTCATAGACGTGAAAATCCTCTTACAAATCCTATCTTGCTGACCATTATCAGACTGTCAAAATCCATATGACCAAGTTGTTGGATGTGGAGCCTAATTATCTTCCTAATTCATAAGTCTTGTTTCAGTTGGGTTTGGATCCCAATCCCTGAAAATGGGGTTTGGGGGATCTTCCCCCCCACTATTGCTTCCTGGGGGGGTCAATTTACTTGTAAAATATTGTAATTTTGTAGTCAATTTGGTCGTTCATTAGGAAGATGATTTGACAGTAGAAGTTAATTTTAATTTAGGTTATTTCCCCTAAAAGGAAACCTTTCAATTTATATGAGGAAATTGTATTGTGAATTTATATTATTATTCTGAGCAAGAAAGAGAGAGGAGATTGTGTGAGAACTAAGAGGAGATTACATATAATTTGTTGTAGGTTGTATCTCTTCAGTTTGATCGATAATATAAAATGAAGGATTGGCTATTTATCTGTAGACGTAGCCCAAATTGGGTGAACCACACATATTTTTGTCTCTTTCCTTATGCATTTCGACTTTTTTTTCTACAATATTTTATATATTTCATTGCTCTGTTAATTAATTCCTAACAATAGTCTCTTGTTCGATAGCCAGGTTTGACTCTTCTTGCTCAAATAGCATATCACTCTAGAGTCATCAAACACATACACATTATTGTGAATTTTGACTCCCTTTCCTACCATCTTCCCATTCTCTTCATTTAAGATCTCATAGTCCTTGGATTGAAAGGTCACATTATAGGAATTATCACACTAAGCATGTTATGCTTGAGACCCTCCACATATAGAACATTTTTGGCTTTAGTCTCTTCAACAAGAATGACTATGCCCTTACCCTTAATTCTTGTTGGGGATTTTTTTCGAAATTTACTTTGTTCCCTACGTCCTTTTCTTTTAGCAACAAGAATTTTCTCTTATCCCTAGTCATATGCTTGGAACAACCACTATCCACATACCATCTGTTCACTTGATTGTGTGTTTAGATAGCAAGCCCACATTCCATGTTCTTTGTAGAATTGTGTTTTTAATTCTTCTTGTCCTTTTAAAAGGTTGGCTTCCAAGTATTATGGTATTTAGGTGTATTCACTTGCTTCTGCATTCACTCGCCTTGTGCCCAAAATTATTACATTTCAATCATTCAACATCATTCATAAGGGGAGAGAAGAAATTTATATTTCTGGAAGGAGCGTTTTGAGATCTATAATGTTGAAACTTATTGTATCTAAAATTTTCATCTCTTTCAATTTTGACTCTTCTACAATCAACAACTTTATTTCCAAATATGTGACATTTATGACAATGATCATAAAATAGATTAGAGTACCTGAAGTTGGAAGATTCATTAGTTTGTTCATGAAGGTACCTCTCTTGTCTTGCTATTTAATTCATTTTCGATTCGTATGGATCTTTTGAGAAGTTAGAACTCTTGTTCCAGTGATGGGTTCCTGTCTTACTTGCTACCTTTTTATCTTCTTTGATTCTCCCTTGAAGCATATTTACAAAACTTAGGGGTTCCTCGCAACATTCAAACCTGAAGTTCATCTTCCTTATTGAAGATTCTTGTGCCCTAGAATATCCTAGGCCTATTTTGTTTTCTAAGGACATCTGGCTGTTCATAATTTGATCTAGCTTTCTTTTCCCTTCTAAAAATTTATCATTTACACCTTTCTCAGTCTCTAGTATCTTAAGGGTTTTCCTTAGAGAAATAATTTTTTTCTTGAGACTTTGACAATTTTCTTCCCATTCACGTATTAAATCATTAAAAACTTCTTCTTTTCGTTTAGCTTCTTCTAGTTTGACTTTAAGGGACATAATTTCTTCTTTGAATGAATCTGACATCATCTCCTTCTTTACCATGAGCAACTCCTCCTTTAGATGTCTGCTCTCTTCCTCTAGTTTCTCACATGTTGTTTGTTTTTGTTCTAGTTCAAGAGTTAAGTGGTCTTTAATCTTAATGGATTCTTCAAGTTTTTCTTTTTGATAGACAAATTCCTCATTGTTTGAGTTATACATACCTTCTTCAACATGATGTAGTTTTTCTTTTAGCTAACTATTCTTTCTTCTTCCCTTTTTTAACCCATCAAGAGAACTGATGAGTTCTCCTTCAAAGTTTGCAACTCATTCTTCTTCTTCAAAGTCTATAATGTCTTGTTTCACGGAGTCTACTCCAGATGGAATCAGTAAACATTTGACTCATTCTCTGAGGATTTTTTCTATCTAATTCTAGAGCTGAGCTATCCTTTTTAGATTAGAGTCCATTTTTCTTAAAGAGCCTCTTATTTTGGTGGTTTTTGAGCCTTGGCTAGGTAAACTTCTGATCATATCCCTTTTTTATCTTTTCTTTGTAAGGTAATTTTGGAAAGAAATTTATGACTCTTCCATAATCAAAGCATATTGAGGGTAGCTTGCCTTTTCGCTTTCCTGAGCCACGTTTTGGTTTCTTGTAAATGTGAGCTAGCTCCTTATTAGACTCACAACTAGAGAAATATTGGTGATATTGGTGCTCCTTAGCCTTCTTGGACACCTTTAATGTTACCTCCTTTGGTTTCTACTTCTCTTTTCATACTCTATGAGAGTACCTAGCATTTGGTCGATTGTGAGACTCTTTAGATCAAACATCTCTTCAATGGTAGATATTTTGGCATTAAATCTCATAGGTAGAGATATTAAGACCTTTTGTAAAATAATATCTTCTTTTATAGTTTCACCAAGCCCTCTAATCATATTGGTTACTTCATCAACTCTAACGATGTAATCTGTTATGCTTTCTTTGTCACTCATTCTTAAGCTTTCAAACCTCATTCGGAAGGTTTGGAGTTTGGCCTGCTTAACTCTCTCATTTCCTTCATGACTCTCATTAAGCTTGACCCAGACTTCCTTAGCAAACTTACAGTGCATAACTTTAACAAGTCTAGATTGACTAAGGCCAAAGAAAATGGAATTCTTGGCTTTAGTATTGTTTCCATACACCTTCTTACCATTAGCATCTATGAAAGGGACATTGGGAACAGCATATTCTACCAAAATTGAGCTCCAAACATCTACTCCTAGGGACATACAATATGATTCCATCCTAATTTTCTAAAAGGCATAGTTTTTCCTTTTGAAGAATGGTATCCTGCTTCAGTAACCATATTGAATCTCTTCTCTAGACATAATTCATTATGGATCTGCCTTCTAGTGGTTAAGTTGTTCATGAAGGAAGTTGGTTCTGATGCCAATTGTTGGAATAAGGAATTACTGAAAAGGGGGGTGAATTAGTAATAGTGAGGTTCTTAAAATTTCAAGTCTAAATATTTTAGTTATTTTCACTATTTTCAGTTACTTGTGAGAGAATTCATACACATTACAAATGAATAACAAGATAACTAATTCACTTGTCCATACAATCCATCACATGATCATCATACACATATTGACATAGGTATTTTTACGTTGAAACCCAAAGGGAGAAAACCACAAGTCTATTTGTTTTTATGATGTAATTTAAGAACCTACTCAATGAAATCAATTTTTTTATGAGCACCCACTCACCGGAGGCCCCAACCCCCTTAAGATAGTGATTCACTACTTTCCAAGAGACAACAACCTCTTATGAATGCATGAAAATACTTGCTCTATCCATTGTCCTACTTGTCATATAATTTTAAAACTTAGAGGAAAATGCATATACATAGAAATAAAAATATGGTCTACTGTAGTAGCAATTCCTTTCTTTTAGATCCCCCATTCTCCTTCGAAATATGCTCTGTGCTGATCAACCAGCCCAAGTCTTATCCATGTGATACACACTCTCTCAGTGATGCCTAGCTTAGGCACACACCCTCAACATTGCACACTTTAACTCTCAATGATTCTATATTCCCGCACAATTTCGCAACTACTCTCCAATGTTTTGTTCCTCTACTACATTATTACCATTGTTGTTTTTGTTCCTCTACTGCATTATTACCAATGTTGTCTTTGCTCTATTTGTACCTGATAGTGTGCTACAACATGGTATGTGTTGATTCTTGAAAATGTCATTCATTTCCATTACACTTTCACTATTATGTCCACTATATCACCTCCATTTCACTACTATGTCACCACATTCATCCCACTTTCATTATCATTGGGCCTGTTAGAGTTGGTCTAGTAGCCCTCCACCATAGATCAAAGCTCTTTGCATTTAATAATTAGGTGTCCCATCAGTGTGATCATGTTGCACTCCATTAGGCATGCCATAACTCTGCTGGAGGAGCTTGTGTCTTTTATCCCCCTCTTGTTTGGCATTACTGGTTCAGGTTTGTTTGAGTGAATAAAGTCTTCAAAGAGTCATCTGTCTTGTTTTAAAATTTCCAGGTCTTAGGTCTAGGGTTGAGTCAAATTTTGTCTTGAGAGGTCATAAAGGACCAGCAGGCCAAAGGGATGTCCTTCATAAAGCATCATTTCAACAATTCTCACTATTGTACAACTAAATTTCCACCTTGTTTTCAAAACTCTGTTTTTGAAAAACAAAGGTCATTTTCTCATTTTTGTAAAAATTCTCAAATTTTCAAATTTTCGAAATGTCAAAGTGCAGCCTTGGTCTCCTTTGCCAAAGCACCTTAGAAGCTATCCCTACAAAAATTTTCAGAAGAAACCATCAGTTCAACCATTTTTTCAAAGAAAAGAAAACAAAAGTCAGAGCCAATTAAATTCAAAAAGTGTCAACACTCAAAACACTATAAAGTGGGTTTTTGGGCAAATGTAAATTTAAAAGAAGCCTATAAAAGCACATCAGTCTTCATTTGCAACTCATTTTCCTCTCACAAGCTAAGTGAAACCTTGCAAAGGCAATTCTATGAGTTCTTGAGCAAAGTGGCCAGTTTTGGTAGCATGCTACGCATTGGGAAGGGTGCGCTACGCATCAAGAAGGTTTTCGCAGTGCAATTTTACAAGGGCGCTACGTGTTGAAGGGGCGCTACGCGTTGAAGGGGCACTACGCGTTGGGCAGGGCATGCTACGCGTTCGGTTTTTCGCCCTATAACTTGCAGCAAACACACAAAAAAACCTCTCTCAGCTCAAGCAAGATACAAGTAAGCTCTTTTCCGTGGTTGTTTTGTTATTTTTTGCAAAATGAATGTAAAAGAAATATGACAAATATGCCATGAAAATTGAAAGCAAAAAACCCTAATGTTGGTGTGTAAATTGAAAGACCAAGTTTGCTAGGGTTTCAAAGTGTTATGCTGCCCAAGGTTTTTCCATTTTCATCCTCCTTTTTCCCCCATATTCATCAGCATTTCTTTTCAAATTTCCCATAAAATTCCATAATATTCCTCCATAAAATCCCAAACCCTACTTAGCCCCAAAACTTACTTCACCCCAAACCCTACACTATCATAATTTCCTACGTCCTTTCCCTTCCATAAATTCCTCGTTATTTTCATTTCCCCTAATTCCCTCATGTTTCGCTTTCCCTAACAATTCCCTTGTCTTTATGTCCCCTTGGTAACAACATTTGAATAAAAAGTCAAACAACAATCAATTGTGTGCACAGTCAACATATACATTTCAACCATCCTGTCTTCAAAACCATGTCAGAAACCGAATCAGATTATGAGCAGAGTGATTACAGTGGATCAACACCGGAGGAAGAAGTGCCTAGGAGGCATCACAAGGGTGGTAAAGGTGGTCGACATGTTAGAGAGGAGCCCACTTCCTTGGCTTATTTGCAAGCTTGTCCACTTGCAATGTCCTATTTTCGGTACCAATCATGTTTTGAGTATTGTGAGAGGATCTCACAAATTCAACATCACAGGGAATTAGTCCGCTTGTTTGTCCTACATTTGCACAATGGTCATGTGAACCTTGCAGGAGTAGATTTCACACTATCACCCGAGGTTGTTGCTCAAGCCACCGGGATACCAAATGTTGGGGAAGAGTGGACCAAGCGCAAGCTACTAGGAAAATTTCATTATCAACCATACATCAAACCCAGATTCATGAGGAACCTTACTGCTTTTTTTCCTTTCAGATTCCTAAGGGAGGATTATGCACCCTTGATGAGACTTATTATGCACTATTTTACTTGTGAGGGCCGATTTTCACGTTCATATTCGTACCATATCCGTTTGTTGATGCATTTTACCCGGGTACGAATGATGAACATTCCATTTTTCATGTGCCGGAATATAGAGAAGATGGTGCCCGTAGTGCAAAGGAAGAACCCCGCACAGCAACTCAAAAGTATATATCATTATGCATTGATCGAGATCATAGTGATGCATCAGTTGGCACAACAAGGTATTCCATGGGAGGATTTCATTTCTCGCAACTTCTTCACAGTGCCACACCCACCTCCTGAGTTTGACATTCATGAGGGGCCTTCACAGCATTCAGACATTCATGAGACCAAGCATGTTGATGCTCCAGCATATGTAACATATCAAAAAGGCCCCAGAGCCTTATTTGCAGCTGCACGACGAGTACTATCTCCACCCGGGGTGGAAGGGGTCTCGTTGACTTCATCAACACAGCGAGTACTATCTCCACATCATGTGGAAGGGGTCACGCCATCTTCTTCAGCACAGGTACAAGTTCAAGACAGGGGCAAGAAGCCCATGATTGATGAGGGTCCTTCAAGAGGTCAAGACACACATGTCATTGATATTGATGCTAGCTCTCCTGCCTCAGAGCTCAAGGAGATCATCCGAGAGCAAAGGGCCGAGAATGAGTCACTGCACAAGAAATTGCAGATGGAAAAATGGGTGATTAACTACTTAGAGCAGCACAAAAAACAGTTGGAAGATAAGCACGAACTTTATGAGCAACGGAAGATTCATGAAGACCGGGAATTGGCCCATAGGAGACCCGGTGATTTGACACCTATAGATCGGGAATCAATGCTAATCCACGTGAACACTCACTTGGAAAAGTTGTTGGCGAAAGACAATAGAGACAAAGATATGCTCGACAAATGAAAAATCATTATTGGGCCCGCATGCATGTGTGCAAAGCAAAAATGAAGATACTTAAGGACGATTGGCCAAGGCACTAAAACGGAGGAAAAGGCCCGATCCACTTCAGATTTTCGCTAAAGCCACCTTGAGGGAGCATGGAACTCAATGATACACCCCCAGCTCAAAATTCAGAAATTTGGAGCAATTTTGGTCAATTTTGAATTTTTTGTCAAAAACAGGTTTTTACCCTCAAAACGTAGCGCGCCGCGCGCTACCCTTAAGTTGGGGAGGTCCATTTCACGAAAACTCAGCATTTTCGGATTTGACATGAAAAATACACTTGCTCAGCCACGGCCAAGAAGTTTCATGGAGATTTGAGCCCCCAAAAGGTCAAAAAACAAGCAAAAAATGACCTTCTACCACTTTTTGGACACACAGGAAGCAGTCTTGGGAGATTGCAATTTTGGAGGGAAAATGGCCACCAAATTGAAAAATTTCACTTGGGTTGGAAAGTAGACATCCAGAACTTTCCAACAAGCCCACTTGTGCCTCATTTGGATGCCAGGAAGTGCCTCAAAATGGGCCTAAAAAGTGCGCTACGCGTAGAGAAATGGCGCGCTACGCGTTGGGGAAATTGGCCAGTTTTACATCTTTAGCTCAGGAAAACGCAACATTGACCAATTTTGACCTTTTGGTGGGATTTTTCATCCTATTTGATGTAATTTATGTAATTTCATGATTGACATGGAACTTTTTACCTATTCTAGAAGATTCATTCATAAAATGGCAAAAAATTAATGAATGAATTGGTTTCCAAGTTTATAGAGGCAAGTTGTTTTGATTGCCTAGTTTGTAGTGCTCAGTTTAGAATTGGTTGAAACAGCTCCTAGAAGGAGGATATCAACCCCTAGAGGTTAGGGAATGGTTTTTCTTGGTCTATATATGTAATTTTTCATTCAGTAGCAGAGGTTGGACTCTTGGGATAGTTTTGAGACTATATTGTACATATTTTACCAGCATTTTTGGCAAAGGAAGACCAGGGTTTTGCAGCACTACTTGGGATCCATGTGGCTTTATGTCTTGATGGCGTGTTTCTTTCAGTTCTTGTAAGTTATGTATGTGCATCATTATCTCTATTAAATCTTCTCTTATTAAGCAAATGAAGTGTTAAGGTAGAATCCATGAAACTGCCATGCTCTGCCTTTAAATTTGTTTAATATTCTATGTTTTCTTCAGTTTAAGGAGAATCCTTGAGACCCCTTGCTCTCCTTAGCCCCTCACCAGTCTGATCTATCCATCTCACCTGCCTTAAGGCATCAAAACAATTGCCTATCTTACCCCAAGTGGACCACTGCAAAAACTGTGCCTCATCCCCGCACCCAAAATTGCCTTTCCCTTGATTTCAACAAAATCATAAAAAATCAATCCTAAACTCTTTGCACTTAATACCTAGCCTAAATCAGTCATCAATTCGGTCATCTCGAGCCTTTTCGAATATCTTTTGCCGAGTTTGACCCGGAGAGAGCCCTCTCCTATCCTCGTAGGGCTAGCTACGAAGCTAAGCGTGGTTTGATGTGGCCTTGAGTCTTGCCTTATTTTAGCCTAAGGCAGATTTGAGCGCTAACAGACCCGCACTTAAATTCTCCCAATTTTACAACCCTAGCCATCTATGAATTTTGCATGAACAAATATGGAATATCTTTACAACACAATGTGAGTAGTTGCAACAATATCTACTCACTCACAATGCCCTCACAATGGCATACTCCCACACTCTCAAAATAGCCAATCAAATAGACTCAAAGCCTTCCTCTGTTTGTCATTTTTTTGTGTTGAGTAACTTAGTAAATGCTACAGGTTATGGACGACTCAACAATTCTTTTCACATGCTTTAGATTTTGTTGAGATAGACTTATTAACCAAATCAAGCCACTTGTCCCACTAGAAATTTGATATCTTCAACCTTAATCATCTTCTAGAGGCCCCACGAACATTTTCGATCATATGTTGAAAATTTATGATCAAAAACATTGCCACAACACAAAAATTAGTTGACCAGAAGGAGAAATGTGGAGAAAAATCGAGAAAAGGCTCAGTGGTGTTAGTGTCAGTGTTTGCATACTATCATTAATGATCAAAAATCCTCTTTTCATATTATAGTAGGGTCCCATTCTAAATTTTTTGTCATTCCACTAGGTTGTCATGCAAAAATTTGGTCACTGAAGGTTGAATTAGGGTTTCCTTTACTCCTATTAGAAATTTACCCCTTGTTGGTTCATTTCAACCTTGCTGAGTATCCATTGTCCATAAAGTTAATGACATCATGTCATCACATCAATCATGTCACCTTGAAATTTAGTCCTTCAAGGTCTTATTAGGTCTTTTGGGGTTTTTCAAGGTTTCATTAGGTCATTAGGGTTTCCAAGGTTCCAATAAAACTCCATTCCATTGCATAAGACTAGAAATTAAAGGATGATCAGATAACATCTCTTCACCATGTGAAGATGATTTGCAAAGAGAAATTATTATTTCATCATGTAATTTTATGTTAACTACATGTAATAAGTATTGTTCCTAAGTTGCCAACTCAATCTCTATATGCCAACTTCATTAAAGCAAAGTTAAATTTAAAGAGTTCTAAAAGACCATCAAAAGATCAATTTTTCAAAGGAAATAGTCAAGTGAAAGGGTAATGTTTCAAAAAGTTAAGTGAATGCGAAAGGGAGTTGTCTTTTCCCAAGGGTGTCCAAATTATCATTTCCCACAAGCACTAAACCCTAATTTCCTCTCCCACTGAGCTAGGGTTGGTTATGGAATCAGAGACATCTAAGTAGAGGAGGCATAAGGGAGGCCATTTCAGCTAGTATAGGGCCATTCCAATTCGTAGACATCATGTCTCCATCATTTTTCAAGAAGTCATTCCAAGGGACAAATCATTTGCCACACATAGGACTAGTTTTTCTTCAAACTATGTTTCTGACCAAACAAAGATGAAATTGACAAACGTGAGAGAGGTTTTTGTCCATAATAGGCCAAGGATGAAAACAATCCTTTAGTGTTTACACAGATGTTATGTTTTTGGAGATATGTAAAACCTACAGGTGCTAGAAGAGGTTTTTTGCACTTCTGGAGTGACCTTGGGAAAATCCCTTTTTCTCCTAGATGGAGCATCCAAATGACTTTCTTGATGAGTCATGTGATCACTAGACATACATATCTTTCCAATGAACTATCATGAGATCAATTTGGATTTGAGTAAGACCTCCAAAAGTTTCTGTAAATATCACACTTCATTTTTGCACCCTCATTCTACACTTTTTGACCAATCTTGGGGAGAATTGATTTTTGAGGGGCTATAATTGATCATTTTCATTGCTTGATAGGTCCATTGTGTAGCCAAGAGATATATATTTCCAACGAGGGATTATGGAATCCATATAGACTTCGTGCATGCACTCAAAAGTCAATTTGAAGTCAGAATTGTGCACTTCCTTTTGGTGCTACGCACTTGCCCAGAAATCAGCTGCACACTCAAATGCGCAGCGCCCTAGGCACTGTGCATTTTGTTGGGGAACTTTTTGAAGAAACGGAGAAAAACATTGGATGCAGAATGACACAGACATCTAAGAAAACCATTTTTCTTGCCTTAGTTTGCAAAACTGGCTAGTGAAAAAGGAAAACAAACTAGCAAAAAATCATGTTTCTGCCTCTTATTTGGCCCAGGCACCGCGCGTTTGACCAGTATAGGGAGAATGACATTTTGGAGGGTTCAATCAGGTCCATTTGGAAACATGAAGTCATATTTGGAAACTAGACATGACAAGATTTCCAATGTGCTATCCTAGGCGCCATTTGGACACTAGGAAGGTAGACAAAAGAAATCTGCAAGATGGAGAGTTCACATGACACTGTGAGGGCGCACTTGATAGAAAGATGGGGCACTTGACAATTTGCTTGATTTTTCACTGTCTTCTCTAGATTTGATTTTCACCTATGGAAATAAACTTTTTACTAATGTCATTGATATTGTAAATGTAATTATGGTCTTTTACTATTACCTAGGGGCAAATACATTAAGTAAATAGACTTCATCAAGTCAAATGAATAAGTTTCAATGTAATTAGGGATGAGTCACTTTGACCACCCTACACTCTAGCTATCATTTCATATTTTGGTGGAACTGCTCCTCCTCTCAAGGATTAGACCCTTGAGGTTGGGAGGATTTTGTTTTGATGGCTATATCTTCCCTTTCTTTACTCTTTTCAGAGGTTGGACTCAGTTAGATATTGTAGTATTGATCAAAGACACTATTGTATAAAAAATTGGCTAGTTCTAATAGATGAGTTGCAGCTATTTATTTGGGATACATGTGGTATGGATGTTTAGCATTGTTTCTTCTTTGTGATCATTTGTATGAATTTTTTGTATGCTTATAAACCATTTCATGTATCTTATATGGTAACTTTCAAGTTGATAGGCAGAATACATGTTTTCTCATGCTCTGTTTTGGGAAAATTATCATAATTTGTCCATTTTTCTTCAGTTTAGGAAGATACATCTCATATGCTCTTCCTAGCTCCTCATCAGTCAAAAGCCATCTCATCAAACCACCTTTTAAGTGTTAAGCCTCCTGCCTACCTTGCCCCTTTGAATGTTTGCAATCATATCTTATTTGCCTTGACCTAGCCTCTTTGACCTAATACCCTCATCCAAAAATAATCCCACCAAATCAAATCAAACAACCCTCTGCACTTTATACCTAGCCTAAAACCCTAATCCATCCATCCCTCTTGGCTGTGATTCTTTGGAGATACCCCTCTTCGGCTGGGCAGGGCTAGCTACCAAGTCAAAAAGTTGGTATATGTTTACCTCAGCGGGACCCTTCCTCGGCCTTCGAGATCCGAAGGAGTGCTAACATATTGGCATTGTTGCCAAGGAATGAAAGATTCATTTTCCCTGGGTGTATGAAAAATTTTAAATCTGATTGTTGATGGTGAACAATGATCAAGCATAGGAAGGATGAAATCATTCTTCTAGTGACTCCAGTGGTGTCGAATCCAAAGGTTCAGAATTTTCATGGCAACTCCACTTTTCAAGAACCAATAGTTTGAAAACCTTCTTGGTGACTTCATTATTGTCAAAATGAGTTCTACCGCAAAAAGAAATCCTAGGTATGCTCCTATGGATCGATCTCAAATCCCTAGATTTCCAAATCCTATGCCTCATGTTGACTAGTTTACAAATCTTCCTATATTTAAAAATGAACAAGAAGATGATGCTACTTTTCATTTAGTAAGGTTTCATGTACATGTATGTAGACTAAGAGTTGAGTTTCTTGAGGACTGTCTCATGAAGTTGTTTATGGCTAACCTTGAAGATAAAGCTGTTGAAAATTGGCAACAAGAAATTGCTAAAAGTAGCACACCTATAAAATAGCAGTTTGGGCATTAGTGCTGGATTGGGCAATAGGGAATGAAAAATGGAAGTGATAAAAACAAAAGTTCTATGTTTAGCAATTCAAGTTGGATTCCTATTTTTAGACAGTCCCTGGTCTAAAATAGGAAGTAAAATTTGAATATGGTCTTTTCAGTAGTTTGAAGATTAATTAATTAATTCAGTTTGAGTTAATTATTTAAGGAAAATCAAACTTGAAGTCTTTGTGAGAACATGCAATAATTTCTCCACTTATTGGGGAATGTGTCCTTGATTTTCTCCACTGATTGAGGAATTAAGGATGAGTTCTATATTGAGAGGATCAATTGACTTAGTTTTAATTAGTCAAGTCCAGTTAGATTAATTCAACAAGTTGTTAAATTAATGAGATTCAGTTTTTTGATGCTTGCATGCATGTGATAACTGGTATTTTTAGATAACTAAGTATTCACTCATGGATAACTGATGCATGTCAGTTCAGACAGAGACCCAGTTGAGATCATATGAGGGACCATGTACTATGAGTTGCTAGGATATTCCTAGTGAATATTCCTTGCATGAGGAAGGAATATTATTCCTTCTAGTACTGCATAGTTGGACTTGGGGTGACAATAGGTATGATTTGGGCCAATTCATACATGTTATGTAATTGGACCCCAATCAAAAATGCACAAGGAAATAGAGTCTTGGAGGACTTGTGGAGCCTATATATTCAGGCCTAGATAGTCCATGAGCTACATCATTGGAGTACAAAGAGAGCAGGATAGCTTTTGAGTTTATTCTTTTTGTATGTTGTTGAGTATTTCCACTTGATTGATAATACAAAGATGGGGTTTTAGGCTGGTGCTTTTCCTGGATAAATTCTTCTGTGTTATGTGTGATTGGTTCCTTCTTATTAGTTATATGTGTTCATGCTTGATGTTGCTCATGTTCAATTAAGCTTCCACTAAGTTTATAGCAGATGTAGATCTAGTATTATGCTTTAGTACATTGCATATATTAGTTTGATCTGCAGGTGAAATTTCTACATGATATCAGTGAGCTAGCTGGTTTGTAGAGAAAATTCTACATGGTATCAGAGCTCGTTGATTTGTAGAAAAAATCTACATGGTATCAGAGCACAGGTGATCAAGGAAGAATAGTATACAAGAAGGGAGAAGTTGAAGTTTGTGGTTTCTGAATATTGAATTGAGTTCTTATCACATCTATTTCATCGATGGCGTTCTATGGTTTGAGACTCAAATATTCCCTTGATGGCAGTTCACATTATATAGCCTAGAAGGATTGCATGGAGGCAATATTAGAAGACAATGGCCTTAAGGACTTCATTGATTAAGAAGTCCAGAAGCCAACTGATGCTACTCAACTAGCAGAATGGAAGAAGTGTGTGGCTAGAGCTAGGAGAATCCTCCTAGAGGGAGTTCGAGATCACATTGTCTCAAGCCTCCATTGGAAGGAGACTCCATTTTCGATGTGGAAAACATTGAAAGGTCTTTACTAGAATAACAGTGATCAGAGGAAGCTAGCACTAAAGGACAAACTTTGAAAGATTAAGTGTGAAAGTGGGGACACGATCTCTATGTATACAAACAAGCTCACCTCATGTAGGGATGAGCTTGCAAGTGTAGGGGTCATGACATCTGATGATGACATGGTGAGTCTAGCACTCCTTGGCCTTCCTAAGAGCTGGCACAACTACCAGGACTCGGTTAATGGAAGGGAGAAACTGCCAGATTGGGAACGGCTATGGTTGTATTTGATGCAGGAGGAGATCAGACGAAGCACCAGAGTCAGTTCTTCATCCATGAAGGATGAAGAGAACTGTGCCTTAGCAAGTAAGGCGAAGAAGGGGAAGGATACATTTTCTCTTCTGGAATCTAGTTCATCCCATGGTGGAAAGAAGGTTGACAAATCGAAAGTGAGATGCTTTCATTGTCATGAGGTGGGCCATTTTGTTACAAATTGTCCACTGAGGAAATCCAAGAAGGGATCTGGGGAAGGATATGAAGGTGAGGCACTTGCTTCACAATTCGAGTTGGATTTCACACTCTTCGCATGCATGGTTTCATCCATGGTGGGAAGTGGTTGGTTTCTTGACAGTGGAGCTTCTTTCCACATGACCAACGACAAGAGTTTGTTCAGTATTTTAGAGGAGAAATATCTCTAGATACTCATAGCGATGGGTAATGATGAAAAGTATAGTATCTCAAGTGTAGGCACGGTTATTTTTTAGAGGGAGCATGGAGCTTGCCTTACCTTGACTGATGTCATGTATGTACCAGGACTAAAGAGAAACTTGGTGTCAATCGCAATGCTGGAAGATGGAGGCTATGATGTAGTATTCAGCAAGGGAAAGGTTTTCCTTAGAAACATCATCACTAGACAGGTGAAGTAGATCGGTTCACGGGTCAAGAACCTGTATGCTCTTTAGGTTCAAGATGCATGCAAAGCCTTGAGCAACAAGGCAACTGATGGAGACTTGGTGGTTGAGAGGGAGGGTATATTACCTCTCAACATGCAGCGCCAGAAGAAGTCTCAGACGATTGTGGAGGAGCCACGATTGGTGCAACAACTTCAGGAGGCTGTGGAGCAGCCACAACAGGGGAAGTTGAGTGGAGATTGAGTAGACACATCTACTCATGTTGAGACCTCCAGTAGGGGGAAAATTCGAGCCAAGTGGGCAAAGGGATCACATGTAGCCATACCTCTAGGTAGGAGGTGGGGCTTTGTGGAGTGATCGTCCCAAGGAGGAGGGGAAGGATCCTTGAGGTACCTAACCTCTTGGATGATACCTTGCTACCGGAGCCCCAATGTGGAGTAGCAAGAACTGACTGATTGGGTAGAGACAGATGCAGATGGAGCGACAGAGAGAGCTACAATGCATGGAATCCTAGGACAGTGTAGAGCATGCAGGCTGTAGCTATGCGAGAGGCACAAGTGTGTTGCACAGTGTAGGGTAGCACAGAGGAGGGTGAAATGGTGCAAGATGCATGGAGATGTTGCAGTAGCGCAGAGGTCAAAGAGGGAGCACTTGTCAGTAGTAGGTAGAGCTTCAGCATCAAAGTATGTTCCTAGCCCAATAGAGAGGTCAGTTGGGGAATTTTTTTTTTTTTTTTGTTGCTGGAGCAACCACACTTGGTAGATGTGTTGCATGCAGAACATTCCAAAGGTAGAGAATTGGGTTCGAGAGAAATCCTTTCTTGTCGAGAGGGAGTGTTGAAAATTGGCAACAAGAAATTGCTAAAAATAGAAGGGCTAAAAATAGCACTGCTAAGAATAGAAATTTGGCCATCAGTGTTGGATTGGGCAACAAGGAATGAAAAATGGAAGTGCTAAAAACAAAAGTTCTATTTTTAGCAATTCAAGTTGGATTCCTATTTTTAGACAGTCCCTGGTCTAAAATAGGAAGTAAAATTCGAATTTGGTCTTATCAGCAGTTTGAATATTAATTAATTAATTCAATTTGAGTTAATTAGTTAAGGAAAATCAAACTTGAAGTCTTTGTGAGAACATGCAATAATTTCTCCACTGATTGGGGAACGTGTCCTTAATTTTGTCCATTGATTGAGGAATTAAGGATGAGTTCTATATTGAGAGGATCACTTGACTTAGTTTTACTTAGTCAAGTTCAATTAGATTAATTTAACAAGTTGTTAGATTAATGAGATTTAGTTTGTTGATGCTTGCATGCATGTGACAACTGGTATTTTCAGATAACTGAGTATTCACTCATGGATAACTGATGCATGCCAGTTCAGACAGAGACCTAGTTGAGATCAGATGAGGGAAAATGTACTATGAGTTGCTAGGATATTCCTAGTGAATATTCCTTGCATGAGGAAGGAATATTATTCCTTCTAGTACTGTGTAGTTGGACCTGAGGCGACAACAGGTATGATTTGGGCCAATTCACACATGTTATGTAATTGGACCCCAATCAAAATTGCACAAGGAAATAGGGGCTTGGAGGACTTGTGGAGCCTATATATTCAGGGCTCGAGAGTCCATGAGCTACATCATCAGAGTACAGAGAGAGCAGGATAGCTTTTGAGTTGATTCTTTTTGTACGCTATTGAGCATTTCCCCTTGATTGATAATACATAGATAGAGTTTTAGGCTGGTGCTTTTCCCAAATAAATTCTTCTGTGTTATGTGTGATTGATTCCTTCTTATCAGTTATATGTGTTCATGCTTGATGTTGTTCATGTTCAATTAAGCTTCCGCTAAGTTTATGGTAGATGTAGATCTAGTATTATGCTTTAGTACATTGCATATATTAGTTTGATCTATAGGTGAAATTTCTGCATGATATCAGTGAGCTAGCTAATTTGTAGAGAAAATTATACAAAAGCTAGGGTATGGTATGAAGGTTTACCAAAAGGAAGCTTATGTTCTCTAAAAGGTTTCCATACTGTGTTCTCCAACCATTATGTGAAGTCTTATCTTTCTTTTCAGAATTGTTGTGATTATAGTGAAGGTTTCATTGCATATCTTGAAAGTATTGATGATATTGAAAGCATGGATGTTGAAGAAATCATTGAAGCCTTCTCTGATTTTTCCCTTCAACAACAGTCTAAAGAACCCAGTCACTTTGATACACAAGATCATAGTCAACATATAATAGCTTCCTCTTTGCTTGAAGATGAAGGAATTTTGCATCTTGATAGTCAAAAGGAATCACATGAAATGAATCAGTAGTCTGATGAAAATTTATATACTCTACTTGAAATTAATGAAGATATTTAACATCCTTGTCAAACTTTAGGAGGGAAACAAGAGAATTGTTGTTTTGTCCAAAGAAAACAAAGAGTACTTCCTCCTTTGACTGAAGAAGAAATAAATCAGATTCTTAATTTGCGAATCCATATTCCATCCATTATGAATGGTGATGTTATTGTATAGTCTTGCCAATTTCCAAGTGATTATGAAGAGGAGAATAGTGGTAAAGAAGAATTTGTTTTAGAGCCCCTTGCAGATACAAATCTTACTCAAGGTTCAAAAAATGAAAGGTCTGTTGATGAAAATGAGTTTGCCCCAGATCCCATAGATATGGACACTTATGTTGTTGAAAATATTATGGAGGATCCTTTTGCTAATTTGCTACAACCATATGGAAATAATGCTTATTCTTCTCCTTTTATTGATTCACAAAAGGTAATGCTTCATAATTTTCAAGATCCCTTGGACAATCTTTTGCAAGCATTGGAGAAGATGGATGTTGTTTTGTTTATCAACATAAATCTTGGTTTCAGTTTTTATTATGAGTTGCTTACATATACATCATTATGCCTGCTCGAGGTAAGTGAGAGTAGAATTTCAGTAAGTAACCATCTACTGGATTGTTTACACTGGAAGGATCATTTCACCCAATCAACAATGGTGCAAGAAGGGGAAAAAGTGGATGAACATGCCAATGTGTTTCCTTTGGCTCATGAAAAGGAAACAATTCAACTTGACAATTGTTCTGATCTTTCTGTTGATCATCAAGATCTTTCATTTGCACATGATTTTCAAGATCATTTTACCAATTTGCTGCAGTCATCAGATCATGATGGTTATCTTGTTTTGAATCATAGTTTTCAGCTTTAGTTGTATGTTGAGTTGTCAATCTTAATTTTTTGTAGATAGTGTAAATAGAGGACAATCAGGTATCCAGTTGCTTGATTGGATTCATTGGGATTTTTCCTTTACTTGATTTAGCAGTCATTTTCAACAATTAGAATGGAATAGGGTGTGGATTTTTTTCAGCAACAAATTTCTTTCATGTTCAATTTTCAGCAAATGATGATAGAATTCATCAAGGTTTGAATCCCGAGGAGAAGGCCCTAAGGCTCTGATGATCTGATAGTTTGGATTGAATTTTTTAGTGTTCAGTTTGGTTGTTAGTATTTTACCGTATTGGCCCACATGGTTAGGCACTTGGTCTACGATGTTCTTGACACCTCCAAGGAGCTTCCATCCCCAATAAGGTCAATGTCAATGTCAATATTTGCATACTGCCATTAGTGATCAAAAATTCTCTTTTCATATTATATTAAGGTCCCATTCTGAAATTTTTGTCACTACACTAGGTCATCATGCAAAAATTTGGTTATTGAAGGTTGAATTAGGATTTCCTTTACTCCTTTTGGAAATTTACCCCTTGATGGCTCATTTCAACTTTGCTTAGTATCCATTGTCCATAAATTTAATGACATCATGCCATCACATCAGTCATGTCATCTTGAAATTCAGTCCTTCAAGGTCTCATTAGGTCTTTTAGGGTTTTTCAAGGTTTCATTAGGTCATTAGGGCTTCCAAGTTTCCATTAAAACTCCATTCCATTTCATAAGGCCAGCAAGTAAAGGGTGATCAAATAACATCTCTTCACCATGTGACAATGATTTTTTAAGAGAAATTCTTATTTGATCATGCAATTTTATGTTCACTATATGTAATAAGTATTGTTCCTAAGCTGCCAACTCAATCTCTATATGCCAACTTCATTAAAGCAAAGTCAAATTCAAAGAGTTCTCAAAGACCATAAAAATATCAAATTTTCAGAAGGAAATAGTCAAGTGAAAGGGTAATGTTTCAAAAATTTAAGTGAATGCGAAAGGGAGTTGTCTTTTCCCAAGGGTGTCCAAATCATCGTTTCCCACAAGCACTAAACCCTAATTTCCTCTCCCATTGAGCTAGGGTTGGTTATGGTATCAGATACATCTAGGAAGAGGAGGCATAAGGGAGGTCATTTCAGCTAGTATGAGGCCATTCCAATTCATAGACATCATGTCTCCATCATTTTCAAGAAGTCATTCAAAGGGACAAATCATTTGCCACACACAGGGCTAGTTTTTCTTCAAACTATGTTTCTGACCAAATGGAGATGAAATTAATAAAAGTGAGATAGGTTTTTGTCCATAATAGGCTAAGGATGAAAAAAATTAGTTGAATTGAGGCTTCTGTGATTCATAATGGTTGAAAGAGTAGCTTCGGCGTAAATCACATGTAAACAGACATTTGTCGACTCGTTTCGAACCAACCAGTGTGGTTCATCGTCAGGACAAGTTGAAGAAACAGATCCAGCCTAGCATGTTAAATAGTCTGAGCAGAGATTCCAACGGCTAATTCTGACTAAAAGACCCAGGTCAAAATTAATTTAATATTATTAATATTATTAATATTATTATTGTTATTATTATTATAATTAATATTATTATTATTAATTT
>APFE031063368.1:485732-546643 GCA_000404065.3 Pinus taeda
AAAAGGTAATTCATTTATTTAATTAAATGTTTAATATAAAATGGGAGTTAAAATAAGATAGAAAGTACTAATCATACTAATAATAATAGCGATAATAATACTAATACAAATACGAGGCCGGAAAAAATAAAAATTAGAATAGAGAAAAAATAACCAAATAAATAAATCATAATAATAATAATACTACAAGAACTACAAAACATAGATAAATAAAGAAAGCACAACACCGAGGAGGGGGCAGAAAAACCAACTAAGAAGAGAGCGCTAGAATCCAACACCTACTAATTTTCCAGCCATTATCCCGATTGAGATTGTTTGGCCTCTTTTCAATCTCAATAGCTTCCCTAAATTTCCGATGATGGAACTGAGCAACTTTGGCCACAACCTTGGTCTCCTCAATACACACCTGATGCTTGGTCTTTTCTACATGCTCAGCTAAAGCTGATGACTTGGATCTCCCATGTCTTAGGTCAGCAGCATGTTCGCAGATCCTTTGATGGATGGAGCGCCTAGTTTCCCCAATTTAGGGGGTCCCACATGAACAAGGGATTAAGTAGACGCCCTTCATGTCCTTAGGGTTAACGAGATCTTTCACCGATATGAGGGAATTGCGAATGGTGTTGAGGGGCCTAAAGGTTGAGGGAATATCAAATCTTTTAAGGATCCGAGCGATCTTGTCCGTGGTTCCTTGGACATAGGGAAGATGGACACCTAGAAGATGGATAGAAAGTATTATTAGTACTTTCTATCTTATTTTAACTTCCATTTTATATTAAACATTTAATTAAATAAATGAATTACCTTTTGAACGAACCATTATAATTATAGTATTTATTTTGATCCTAACTTTTTAACATACATATTATATGTATTTGAATATTAAATTAATAAATTACTTTTTAAATTAATAAAAAGAAAGATCTAAGCCTAATATGATGATTTTAAATTAATATATATATAGTATTAGTTATATTTATTCCCATATGTAAAATATTAAATAATAATAATATAACCATTAAAGTCATTTTACATTTTACCTTAACAACCTAGTTTATTTTTATTTATTGGATCTATTATATATATTATATATATATATATATATTAATTATATATATATATATATATATATAAGTAAATTAATAAAAATGTTATTATATTATTAATTTAAATAAATTAATAATAATTTTTAAAATAACCATGAATTATAATTTATGATCATTTTTTTACCCTAATTAACTTATTTCCATAAATAATTAAATAATTAATAATAATATGAATTTAATAATATAACAATAAATAAATAAAATATTAATAATATTAAATTAATTTTGACCTGGGTCCTTTAGTCAAAATTAGTCGTTAAATTAGCCGTTGGAATCTCTACTCAAACTATTTAACATGCTAAGCTGGATCTGTTTCTTCAACTTGTCCTGACGATGAACTAGACTGGTTGGTTCGAAACGCGTCGACAAATGTCTGTCTACATGTGATTTACGCCAAAGCTACTCTTTCATGAAAAAAATTCTTCCGTTTTTACACAGCTGTTATGGTTTTGGATAAATGTAAAACATATAGGTGCTATAAGAGGTTTTATGCACTTCTGAAGTGGCCTTGGGAAAATGACTTTTTCTCCTAGATGAAGTGCGTAAATGACTTTGTTGATGAGTCAAATAATAACTAGACAAAAATATCCTTCCAATGAGATATCATGATCTCAATCTAGAGTTGAGGAAGACCTTCAAACATTTTCGGAAAGATAAAACTTCATTTTTGCACTCTCATTCTGCACTTTTTGACCAGTATTGGGAGAATTGATTTTTGAGGAGCTATAATTAATCTTTTTCAGTTCTTGATAGGTACATCGTTTAGACAAGAGAGATATATTTCCAACGAGCTATCATGGGCTCAATTTTGACTTCAGGAAGGCACTCAAAAGTATATTTGAAGTCAGCATTGTGCACTTCCTTATGGCGCTACGCACTTGTCTAGAAATTAGCTGCATTTAGGGCACTGCACACTTTTTTGGGGCACTTTTTGAAGAAATGGAGACCATCACTAGATGCATAATGATACATAAATCTAAGAAAACTATGTTTCCAGCCTTATTTTGAAAAACTGGCAGGTGAAAAGGGCAAAAAATAGCAAAAATTCATGTTTCTGCCTCATTTTTTGCCCAGGCGCTATGTGTTTGACCAGTCTTGGGAGAATGAAGTTTTGGAGGGTCAAATCAGGTTCATTTGGAAAAATGAAGGCATATTTGGAAACTAAACAAGATAAGATTTCCAATGAGCTATCCTGGGCTCAATTTGGACACCGGGAAGGCAGTCAAAAGAAGTCTACAAGATGGAGAGCACACATGACACTGTGAGGCCACACTTGACAGAAATATGGTGCACTTGACAATTTGCCCGATTTTTCACTGTTGTTCTCCATATTTGATTTTCACCTATGGAAATCAACTTTTTACTAATGAAATTGATATTGTAAATGTAATTATGGTCTTTTACTATTACCTAGGGATAAATACATTAGGTAAATAGACGTCATTAAGTCAAATGAATCAGTTTGAATGTAATTAGGGATGAGTCACTTTGACCACCCTACACTCTAGATATCAGTTCATATTTTCATGGAAATGCTCCTCCTCTCATGGATTCGACACCTGAGGTTGGGATGACTTTGTTTTTATGCCTATATCTTCCCTTTATTCACTCTTTTCAGAGGTTGGACTCAGTTGGATGTTGTAGTATTGATCAGAGACACTATTGTATCAGAATTTGGCCAGTTTTAATACATGAGTTGCAGCTATTTCTTTGGGATACATTTGGTACAGATGTTTAGCATGATTTCTTCTTTGTGATCATTTGTATGAATGTTTTGTATGCTCATAAACCATTTCATGTCTCTAATATGGTAATTTTCAAGTTGATAGGCAGAATACATGTTTGCTCATGCTCTGTTTTGGGAAAATTATCATAATTTGTCCATTTTTCTTCAGTTTAGGAAGAATGCATCTCATATTCTCTTCCTAACTCCTCATCAATTAGAAACCATCTCATCAAACCACATTTTAAGTGCTAAGCCTCATACCTACCTTGCCCCTTTGAATATTTGCAAGCATATATGATTTGCCCTGACCTAGTCTCTTTGACCTAATACCCTCATCCAACAATAATCCCACCAAATCAAAACAAAAAAACCTCTACACTTTATACCTAGCCTAAAACCCTAATCCATCCAACCCTCTTGGCTATGATTCTTTGGAGAGAGCCCTCTTCGGCTTGGTAGGGCTAGCTACCAAGTCAAAAGGTTGGTTTGTGGTTACCTCAGCTGGACTCTTCCTCAGCCTTGGAGATCCGGAGGAGTGCTAACAAGTCGCATGCATAGGCCTGCCTAAAATCAAATGGATATTTTGGTCACTCGCATGGGTATGTTTCCAAGATACTGGAGCTTTTCAATCACTTCCATGACCCATCATCCATGCAATTAGGATATAGGATGAAGCAAAACATTTTTACCTCAGCTCATATTGGCCCAAACTTCTTCCAGAGCTTAACAAGCCTTTGTAGGACCTCTAGAATTCACTAGCACCTATGAAACACTTCACCAAATCACTACAACATCACCATCATCATCATAAGTCAAACTATTTTGACTATGATTCCAACCAACAACCACACTAAAACATTTGAGCCATCAAACTCCTCCACAATTTCTTTGCCATCAAAATGTAGCCCCAAATTGTATCAAACAATCTACAACACATATACAACCATCTCAAACATTCACATCATCAACATGAGAGACCTAACTGGAACATGGAGACCTAATCATAAGGTTCATCAACTCCAACTCCTGTAGTAGCCACCAATACTTGTATGCAACAACATGATCAAGAGGATCATCACATCTCCAAGTTGGTCCAAGCTAGTAGACATGCTAAGGACCATCTACACCTCAACCATCATCTCTAAGCTAGTCCAATATAGTAGACATGCTAAGCACCATCTACGCCTCAACCATCTACAACTACACATAAAAATGCATAACCAACACACCTGCAACCCAAGAAACTAGGTTGACATCAATGACGACCAACAACACATTTGTGACACTAAAACACACATTGATGTAGGTGCATCTAACCTAGGTAAATTATTTACTAGAGGAGTTAGCTTGTAAAGTAGGATTTAATTAATTAATGTATTTTTTAATAGTTTTAAGATAGAATGATGATTATTGTAGATAGGAGAAGATTTGAGAGTATTATGGAAGGTTTGAGAAGATTGTGGATTAGTTAGCTCATATCTAGGGATAAGAGATTAGATGAGATATATTAGGGATCATGAGAGATATTTTCGGAGTTAGTTTAGGGATCTAGAACCTACCTTGGGTTCTCATCCATTTGCATAAATTGAGGTGAGCCTATGAGGCATGTATGATGTAGAATTGTGTGAGTGAGTGTGAGGAATGAGAGGCCAATCATTAGGCTAGTTCTCCTGTAATTATTTTGTTTATTAATTAATCAATTTATGAGTTTTTATGTGCATATGCTTGGTGAGTGATCATAAGTTTAGTTTTTTTTTACTTTGTGTGACAACCCTATGGTTAGATGTTATTTTACCTACCTCACACATCAATGCCAACAATCCAAATTGATCATCATTTTTCACTGGAAATGTTGTCACTGCTCGAGCTACTTCCATGACTTGGGTTATTTGGAGGAATGTTTTATTGATTGTGTCAATTGTTTTCATCTTCTTGATCTTGCAGTTCCATCTGCAAACATAAAAATAAAGTGTAATGAGTGCATACACATTAGTGAGCAATGAAAATTCAAATAAATAATATACATCAATGTAAATCAGATAAAAATGTACCATTGAAACAAGTGACTCATAATACTGCACACGGTTTCAAAACTAAGTCTCATGCCTTGTTGCAACAAGTCTTTTGTTGGCATATTTCCATACTTTGTTTCCTACATATTTTAAACCCCATTATAGATCATATATATAATGTAAAGGATTTTTTTGTTATATTAATTATAAAATCAGAGAAGTAAAACAACATAGAGACTTACAAATTCCACAATTAATTTTTGATATGCCAACATATACTCACAACCATTATTTAACCCAATGTCAATCAATTCCTACGACGGCTTTTCTTTGTATGTTAGCACCTATTTGAATACATCCAAAGATGCTTGTTGTAAAAAAACTTAAAATATACAAAAATGAAACCTTGAGTTGTTATAAGGAAATATTAAAAATTACTCACAAACTTTGACATCAACCCTTTTCTTCCTTGTCGTCTTGTCTTATGTGTTGAATGAGTTCCATCTTGTTTTCTATTCTACAAGAAAATACTTGAAAATTAATATTTAATGCTAAATTATCTTTTATATGTAAAAATTCAATCATGATTACATACATTTGAAGCATGTTGTTGTTGAGATGGATCTTCCTGTGATGCAATTATTTCCATTTCTTTGACCATCTCCTTATACACGTTTTTGGACATTCCTACTGGATGTTTCACATATCAGCATGTTGATCATTTGGGATTTTCATAATCTTCCTAAAAAAACTAATAAACTATTTTTATAATGATATATGAAAACTAAATATAATAAAATCGATATCAATAAATTAATGGTTTGTAGTAATTAATATATACATATAATTCTAGAAAATTGTTTCATACAATTATGAATATTACCTTTTGAATGACTATTTGTTGTTGTTGTTGTATGTTTTTGCTATTGCAAGTCTGACATGTCTCATTGACCATTGCTTTGGAAACACTTCCTACAGTTTAGATATAATTTGGTTCTTAGGATCATTAGATTATTTTTTGTATGTTAAGTGGAAAGTACGTATATAAATTTGTTCCACTAGATCCCTCATAGTTCTATAAAAAAAATTGCCTCTTTTGTTAACCTCCAGCACCACTCCAGATGAGCGAAGGACCAATTCATTGTCATTTACATGTCTATAATTTTTATTTTCTTAAAAGGACATTGAACTTTCCCATCATTGTTCTTCCTATAGAAAATTAAACATATATGAATTGATAAGATTGTTGTGAACATGTTATCTAATATTTTTAATTATATTATTAATGAAAATTATAAAAAAATAAAACTCATACTGAATAGTGTTTTTTCATTCACCCGATTCATAATTCTGCAATTTTTCTATTAGGATTTTACATTCTTCTACATTTAGATTAGAAATTATCTTATCATCCTTGTTCATTTTGCGGCTTTTCATGACACACACCAACTAATACATATTAATTAAACTTACATATTGCTCAAACATGTTAATTTTGTAAAGAATTCACAAAGAACTTTCTTTCTCTACTTTTTTTGATGTGATATCACTATGTTGATTAGTATTTTTGTTACTTGAGACCTTCTCAAACATTTTTTTTATCAATATACAACTTGTAGCATTTAATATAAAAGCCATTAAATATATTTTACAAATAAATCAAATAATTTTCAGCCAAAATAACTCAGGTAACCAGTGTGTTTATCTAAATAAACACACCAGTGCATTTAGAACATTAAAAGCATTAGGCGTTTAATAGTTCAGGTGTACCATCATGGAAAATTAATTTTTAAAATTAATTTTAATTTATTATGGTGCGATTTGTAAGGATAAACACATCAAAATGATTTAATGGTGTTATTTGGAAGAAGCGCGCTGGTGCATTATAGTACACTTGGAGCCACGATTAGGAGATTAGACAACATAGAGAGTTTTTTAATATGTCGATTCGTTGTATTACACAGGGAGCATCAGTGTGTTATATTACGGAGGGAACACTGTGGAAGATATATGTTTTTTAGGAGAAAAAAAACAGAGACAACCAATAGGGTTTAGATCTAATTCAATAATTGATCTGCTACTTTACATGTCAAACGCGCTATATATAGTGAGTACACAAACACATTAAATCTAAAATCCCTAAAATTGAAAAACTTTTGATTGTGAAGTGGTAGAGGAAGTTAAACCTAAGGTGAAATTTTGCAGGAAAATGCAAGGTTTAAGATAATATTGAATTTTATTTTATTTACTATTTTTATTTATTTTTTTATTTTATTTTATTTTTATTTTATTTTTTTATTTAATTATTTAATTATTTATTATTTTTTTTTTCTTTTTTTTTTTTTAACTAAATTTATATTGAAAGGATATCGTTAAAAATTATAGTAAATCTATGTAATTTTATTACGAGTTTTTAATTTTTTTTTTTTCTCTTAATTTTTGATAAATCTAAGAGAATTTTAAATATTTTTAATAAAATTTAAGATTGTTATCTGTTTTTGTGCATCGCATACTTTAACTTCTGATCTTTTGTGGTCCAAGTATTTTGTTGCTCCATTGTTACTCTCAATATGTCTCTTTTGCAAATGATCTCTCTTTTAATTAAACCCTAACAAAAATTGTAAAATTTTTATTATTAAAATAAACAATAAAATTTACAAATTTTAGTATGCAGGTTTTTTATTGAATCAACATACCTTTTAGCTTCTGATCTTCTAAATAGTTTTGCTACTCCATAGTATTTTTTGCTGCATAGTGCTCCTGTTATGTCTCTCTTGCAAAATACTCACTTGAGATTTTGGGTAAAATAATGAAATAGCGAATAAATTTTTGCTATTTAAAATACTTTATGAAATTTGATTTCAAAAAATCAATTGCCACTCATTTTTGAATTTTAAAAAAGAAAAAAATCATGTTTTATTTTTTTTTATAATTTCTTCACTCTAGTGCATTCGATAGTCAAGCGCACTAGTGTGTGTATACAAAAATCACACCGACTTTGTCGGGGCGACAAAGTTTTTCAACACACCGACATGATACAATTTTTTTTTTTCAAAATCCTGAAATGGTGTGATTAATTTTTTAAACGCAATGGTGCAATTTCTATTTCAAATCATTAGTTCTCTAATTCTTATAAGAGCATTCAATTGGTTGAATTCGTTTTTATCTTTTAAAATTGGGAAATAGGTGCGTCACAGTGTTGTTTTTTTTTAAACGCATTAGTGTGCTTTTGTATAAGAGCACTGATATGATAACATATTTTTTTGGAATGCCTAAAACCAGTGCAGGTATTATTCGAATGCCCCGGTGTTGTTAATGTTTTAAACTCATCCGTGCGCTTTGTTTTGATAAGCACACCGATTTGGTTTAAAAGCTATTTAAGATTTTAAGTTCACATAAAATGGCATAATAATCTCAAATTATCGTTTAGAATTCTTTCACATGAATTACAATACTTAATAATATACATTTTCCACTTAAAGTCGCCTTATTTTTGAAAAATGGTTTGAAAACTATATTGAAATTCAAATTTTGGTTATATGGTTGTTGAGATTAATTTTGGATATGCACACAAATTTTTATTTCTGATTTTTTTGAAATGCAGGGACGAAATCTCAATCATATCTACAAATGGCCAATTCTTCAAATTCTAGCTCATTCCATATTGCTGATCAAAGTCCTTCATTGAGTTCTCCCTTTCCATTTCCAGTAAGTTCATATTTATTTATATTTCGATTCTCTAATTGAATTTTTTTTGTTAATCCATGTCAATTTGAATAAAAATGTATCCAAATTTGCAGGAACCTGATTCAAAATCTAGTTCACATGCAGAAAATATTACTCCATATTTTCAAAAATGTCAGAAGCTCTTAACATGAATAGCATATCGCAAGTTGTTGGTAGATGAAAATGGATAACTTCTTCACCCTGCTGATTGGAACATGGATGCCATGCTTATTAATATCATTGATATTGTACTAATGATGTTCAATATTTTTTGAAATTAGAATTCTAGTGATGATGAGAAGCCAACCTACCATCTTCTGAAGCACCCCACTACAATGTCAACTCGAGAGAAGATTGCATTAAGAGAAATAATCAGAGAGGAAGCATACAAAGGATGGTTGAATCAACCACCTATTCAATTCTCACTAAGTTTAGATTCACCAATTAGGAATGACTACAACAATAGTAGTTTTGCATCACAAGTTGGCAATGTAGGAGGCAATCAAGTGGAGGTTGGTATGGAAGATTACTGATGGGATACGACTGCCATGGAGACAATGTTGTTAGATGCATTATAAAATGATGAGATAGGCTATGATGCTCATATCATTAATACCTTATTTGAAATCCTGAAATCTACTTCAGTCACCCCTCTCTTTGGACCCAACAGCAAGTCAAAGTCTACTCAGTTGTGGACAATGATGTTGTTGTACAACATGAAAGCAAAGTTTGGCATATTGAATGCATGTTTCTCAGCAATATTGAGGTAATTGTCTTGCATGGTCAATCAAGTTTTTTATATTTTATCACACAATCAAATTTAAAAATGGTTTATTTTATAAATGTTAAATATTGATATTGTATAATTATATTACCCACCAACTGTAGGATATTCAAAGATAAGGTCCTTCTGAGTCATAATGTCTTGTTGGAGAGTTATGAAGAGGCAAATAAGTTGTTAAAAATGTTGGGTGTTGAGTACATATCATATCATGCATGTCTGAATGACTGTATTCTATATAGAGGAGAATATGTAGACAAAGAGGTGTCTGAAATGTGGGCATGAAAGGTACCATAATTAAAAGAAAAATACGTTAAATCACATGGTCCTCCTCATAAGATATTGAGGCACATGCCTAATCCAAAGGATTCAAGGACTATTTTGTTGCAAAAAATTAGCTATGTTGCAGGGATGGCATGCCTCACATAGAATTGAGTCAATAGTTATGTGACTACCAAAAGATTCAATAGTCATGAAGCATATAGAGGATACATGGCCTAAAAATTTCTAGGATGAAGTACAAAATCTATGTCTCAGCATAGCCATGGATGGCATCAATCCATATTCCCTCCAAAATACCCACTATTCTATTTGGCCTAAAATAGTGATCAATAATAATATCCCCCCATGGTTGTTCGTGAAGAATGAAGATCTTATGTTGGATCATAGTCTCTGGTAGAAAACAAGTGAAGAATAAGGATGTATACTTACAACCATTGGTAGTTGAATTGAAGGAATTATGGGAAGGGATACATGTGACAATGTATCAAGACTGATCACAACAGAGAGGAGTTTTATGTTGTATGGAATTTGTACTTACACCATCTATGATTATCTAGGATTATGAGTTTTCTATGGTAAAGTACATTATTATTGATTTATTTAGTAACAATATTGTTTCACATATTAATTTAATTTGTCGCAATTGTTCATATCTTCATGGTCGCTAACGTGTCGACCTATATACAATAATTGTGCAGGTCTTGTAACAAAAGGGTATCATGGATGTAAATTTTATGGACCTTCTCTAAAGGCCGTGTGGTCCGACCACCTACAAAAGTCAATGTATGATTGCTTCAGGGTATTTCTCCCAGAAGAACACCTTTACAGAAGAGTAACATCTACTTTTAATGGTAAACTAGAGAGAACCCAAAAGCATGCAATAATGACACCAGTTCGATGGATTAGAGCATATGAGAGAGAGAAGGAGAAGGAGTTTGCATAAATTTTCAATTCAAATGGGCAACCTATGTTCAATGATCAAAAAATTTTCGACACCTATGTTGATAAATTTCCCATTGGGATGAAAAGGAAATTTGTCTTTTATGAGCTCCCATATTGGGAGCATCTTAAGATTTCCCACTTACTATAGCACATGCATATATTTAAAAATGTTTCATCTTCTTTATGGAGACACTTATCATCGAAAAAAAGTGACACATTGGTTGTTAATAGAGATCTTATTTCTTAAAAAACCAAAAGAAACATTGGCCAAGACAAGAAACTAGAGGAGAGGTTGGTCCCTCTTGGTATTCAAAGAAGGTGATGTCCCATGGATTTTGAATAAAGATGATCTTTATTTGGCAAAGAAAGTTATAATGAGTGTGAGTACATCAAGTAAATCAACAACACACCAGGGCGTGGTGATTTGGGACAACAAAAGGGATGAAGAAAAATGAGAAGGGTTGCTATCAACAAATTCATTCTTTACAATATGGCAGCAAGACAATTGTGGGTCGCATTATATGAATAGAAGAGGAGGAAATGGGACCGTGAGAGGAAAGAATTCAAATAGTTGAATGGTATAAGTGTGCCTTATCTTGATCATTTAAAAGAAATATGCCAATGACATGCCCTAATAGTTAGGTTGTTGATCAAGCTAGAGAGAAATATGGTGTATTTGGTCATTACCCATGTGTTGAAGAGGATGCGCTAAACATAGGGATTGGGTGTGGAAACTTAGTAATTATATTCTCTTTCTGTACAATTTTAACTTCATACTACATCTTTGAATTGTAACATCTATATATTTCATTTGTTTTTAATTGTGTTTAAGTTATTAGACACATGACATTGTGATTTTTTCACTTTTTTATAGGTTCATTTGTTCCCATCTATGTGGGCATATGGACATCATTTTCACATGGAGGATGTTGATGATGGATGCATGACACAATACTATGGAGTGAAAGTCGAGTTTGACCAATCTAGTCATGCTAGCCATCACAATCAAAACTTAATGCAAGGGACATTAGGTTACGTTGGAAAGATACAAGAGATCGTTCAAGTGAATTTCTCTTTGTTCCAATGTGTTATTTTTAGGTGCAAGTGGTGGGACACCTTTGATAGGAATAATGTAAAGGAAGATCACGATAGTGGGCTGATATCTATAAACTCTAGAAAGTTGTGGCATGAAGCTAGGGAAACTTATGTTTTCCCAAAACACTGCAACCATGTGTTTTTTTACCCATATGTGTTGGATAAGGATTGGTGGTTCGTATTAAGACACGAGCTTAGATAAAAACATATTTTTGAGAACAATAGTGTTATTATGAAAAGTGAGGAAGATAATTAGGGTGATGACAATGGAGAGTGATATTTGCTTGGGTGAAAGCATGAAGATAGGTTACACTTTTGGGCCAAATGTGGCAATGAAATTTCAATTTTTTCCTCTTTTATCGAATTGAAGCCTTCAAAATTCATATGAGCACTGTGAATTTTGATTTAGAGTAAAAGAACATTTGTGAAGAATTATGTTGTTTTCCTAATGATATTTTTTGCAAAAATATTTAGTGCCGTATAATATGTAAAATTTTCATTAAATGAAATGATTTTCCTTGCAAATTTACACACATCTTAAGAGGTATGTGTGTGTTCACATAACATAGCTTAGTCTAAAATGTGTAATTTAAAAAATATATATATATCTAAGCATGATATACACGAAGAGATCTAAGCTTTTGATATTAAAATTTTAATTTTTTATGTAAAAGTATATTTTTTATTATTTTTTGAAGTTAGCAAAGTAATATTCCAATTGCATTTTGCATGCACGTGTTCACATAAGGTACTTTTCAGCTATTTAAATAAATTGAAAACCTAAAAGTACCCTTTTGAACAAGACTCGTAAACAAAGATAGTGGTTTTTATTTTTCTTTTTTAATTGTCTATATTTTATGATATTGATTTTTTATTCAACTTATTTAAAATAGTCAAAAAAAATTCAAGCATTATGTTTAGATGAAATATCATATGAATTCAAAAAGGTCAAACTCGTATGCCATTAGATAGAGGATTCCTTCATGAATCCAACATGATCATCTCTGCCACCTCACGAAAAATTTAGCCCTAAGTCTGTTAGGGTACAAAATGGACTTGCAGGAAATTTTACAAAACAAGTGTTGAAATTGTTGATTTCAGGAATTAAGAGGCTCGATCGAGCACCTAAATTTGAAATTTAAATAGCTCGATCAAGGGTTTCGTAAACTTTTGATCGAGCCATTTACGTGGTTAATAGGAGCTCGATCGAGTGCTATGGCTCAATTGAGCTATGTGGCTCGATCGAGCCTTTATATAAAAAAATGTAATTATCTAAAATTAAACATTTTAAAATTCCAAATATTATTAGAGTTTTTGTTATAATGTCATGTAAAGACCTTATTAATAAATTTAATATTAATATTAATACGAAAAGAATTCTATTTATTAAATTGATGGAAATGATATTAAAAAGAAAAACTTAATATTTTTAATGTCTAATATTATTTTATTAATTTTGGATTTAATTATGATATTATTATTTTTAATATATATAAAAAATATATTATTTAATATCCTAGCACAATTGACATTAATTAATGCGGTTTGATATCTGTCATAGGTGTTAACCAAAGTTGATCATTTAACAACAAAAGAGTCATACAAGTTGACCTCAATAATGTTAATTTTATTAATGAATAAAGCTAAACAATTGCAATTGGAAGACATGAATGCTATATGTATTTGTGATGAGAGAGTAGTTGAAACATATATTTTGGAAAATGTTAATAATATTTCCATGTAAAAGAATAGTTTCCCTCTATCGGTTGTAGATGTATACAGAACATTTTAATCTTGCATTTTACTATTTATTTATATATAAAAAATAAATTGTCTGTATCAAGGTGCAAAAAAGAAGAGAGGCATAATATTTTAATTAATCAAAGTATTTTAAAATTTTTGAAATATAGAGTGAGAGAGAGTGGGATATAAGGGTCAAAGAGAGAGGGGGACACAAAGATGGAGATAGGGAGAGTAGGACAAAGTCTCTGAGAAAGAGAGTGAGCTCGAGAGATGGAGTCGGAGGAAAATATAGGGAAGGAAGAAGTTCAAGACGTATAAAGAGATCAAGGTGAGAGAGAGAGATGGAGTTGGAGGAAAATATAGGGAAAGAAGAAGTTCAAGACATATATATATATAGAGAGAGAGAGAGAGATATTATATGTTTGGGGTTGAGATATAAAGACAAATAAGGAAAGATGGAGAGAAGGGGGAGAGGGAGGGAGATAGTAAATAGAGTTGCGGGATGAAGTTTGAGAGAGAGAGAGAGAGAGAGAGAGAGAGAGAGAGAGAGAGGAGAGACAGAGGGAGGTGGGAGAGAAAGGAAGAGATAGAGGACTTGAGAGGGAGGGAGAGAGAGAGATATGGAGCTAGAGTGGGAGAGAGTGGGAGGTAAGAATAAAGACATATATAGGGAGATAAATGTGGAGAGAGAGAGAGAGAGGGAGTGGCAAGGTAGATGGAGAGAGAGAGAGTGGGAGTGACAAGGGAGATGGAGAGAGAGGGAGAGAGGAGAGTAGGAGGAAAGAGAGATAGAGGGAGAGACTGAGAAGATAGAGAGAGGGAGGGATAGGGAGAGAGGGAGATATAGATAGATATGGAGAAACAATGTGTATGTTTGTGAGGTGATATAGAGAAATGAACAAGGAGAGACAGAGGGAGATAGAGATATAGATGTAATGGGGAGAGAGGGAATAATATAGAGATAGAGGGAGGGAGGGAGAGATAGATAGATATGAAGAGAGAGTGTGTGTGTGTGTGTGTGTTTCTGGGGGGTGACATAGAGAGACAAATAAGGACAGGTGGAGGGAGAGATCAATATAGATGGAGGGGGAGAAAAAGAGAAGAAAATTTCTTTCACTAGATGCATTGATTTCAATGTACAAATGTTGATTTCTAATCTTATTTGATTTATTACAAATTAGATGCATTGATTTCTGTGTAGATGTTGATTTCTAATTCTATTTCATTATTTGCATTAGATGCATTAATTTCATTAAAGATGTTAATTGATAATCATGTTTGATTGAGCTTGCATTAGATGCAGTGATTTCAGTGTAGATGTTGATTCTTAATCCTGTTTGATTGTTAGTGCTAGATGCATTAATTTCATACCTATAGATGATTTCTAATCCTATTTTATTTCTTGCAGCAAGTTGAAGGCTCAAAATTCTTTGCTTCAACATTATAAGGGTCACCACCCAATCGGGACCTTAGAGTAGATCCTTTTATATTTGGAATGGTGGTTCCAACTGCTTAAACTAGATCTAGTTATCTTCTCTCTATCTCTATTGGCTTAAAGTATGACTTTCATCTACCGATAGAGAAGAGACATGATATCTACTCTTCTTGCTGATTAGACAATAAATTGATCCTTAAGTTGATCTAGGGTTTAGCCAAGCCATAACTAAAGTTTTCCTCTTTTATAAGAGGACTTCTAGGAATTGAATGATTAATATAAATGCAAACTAATCCTAGAATGCAAGAAAAAGGAAATAAATCCTAAGCCTATCTCGATTAGGAAGATGTAGATCTAACCGAATCAAGAGCAAAGTAATTAAATGATTTAGATTTCAACACACTTGGTTTATGATGAATATATAGCTAATGAAATAGTTCAATTACTTGATATTATAGTTACTAAACATGTTGTTTAGAGATCTATTAACAATGAATGATGATCGAATAACATTAGGAAGTAGTTCTCATAATGCCAATGGAAATTAAACCAGAATTAGATGACCCATTCTGAGTAAATAGTTACTTAGAAATTTGGTTTAAACATAAGGGAAAAAGAGGAAATTAACAACAAATCTATGAAACAAACAGATTAGATGGCTAATATGTAAGACATGAATTCATAGCTACAATAGTGCATAATATAAATCCAATTAACATAATTCTACCATCAAAAATGAATTTCATATTAAAAATAATAATATTTCTAATACAAATAAATTTCAACTTGTTCTCCAGCTATGTTCTTTGAATCTAATCTCCTACAATCTTCTCCAAAGCATAAACTCTATTGCTAGAAGCAAGAGTTGCAATAGTGCAAGATCTGTCTCTCATACACAGTTCAAAAATGAAAAAGACAAATCCCAATAATTCCTAGATCTAAGATTGATCCTCTCTACCTACACTCTGAAACCCCTATTACATTAGTTCTTTAAGGAAGACAAAAAATGTAGAAGAGAGAAGCCCCTTTACACATTATACAAAGCACTATTTATAATTTACAAAAATGAATTCCAAATAGGACAGTTGTAGAAGAGTAATTATGCGCCAACAATTTTCATTGGTATAAATTCCTTTTCTTCTATTGCTAGAGTAGTTCCATTGATCGAAATCATCTTTTCCTCATCTCTTCCACTGCTTTCCTGCCAAAACCAATTAAAATTCAATTAAAATACAAATTAAAATTAAAATACCAAATATGAAACACAAAATATCTCTAATCAAAACTTAAATAAATAAAAGGAAATATGAGTTTTTCATTGATCCCTGTAAATATCTAATTGGCCAAGGAGAACATAGTCGAATGGATCAGTATTCAATAGAGGTTATGAGCAAATGAAAATGCAAAAAACTAAACTCAGAAAATTATTTTTGTTTAAAAATTTAGAGCTTGATCTTATTCTAAATTTTAGAATCATTAAACTATCAAATGTTATTATGCATCCACTTCAGAAATATTCCTCATGATTTTATCTATCCAACGAGCCATCATGGGCCTCATTTGGCCAAGTAAAACTCAACTTATGAGCTTCCAAAGTTGAAGTGTCAAAATTGCCAAAATTCTGGGAAATTTGCTACTTGGGCCAAAAATAGGAATTTTTTAATTAAAATCTAATCCTAAATTAGATTAACTTGACCATAATCAGGTACTATTATCAGTTTATTCTTCCTGTGTTTTATGAGTTAAGTGGTTATTCGATTTATGTTTACTACATGCATGAATGAAAACGATCTTAAATTTTTCACTATTGTCATGTATGATTGAAATCATATATTGTATGTATAAACAATGGAATCATACATATGTGATAAGTTTTATCAGCAAAATTTAATTAACTATTTAATTAAATTTTAGCTATCATTCATTGTTTTAACTTCATGGTCATTTGATAATCTATATTGCCTTATTGTTTATCCAATTATATTTAGATCACATATACATAATAAGATTTCATGGGATATATAGATTAATAGCTAATTTATATATTTATTTATTCTCAAGTTTCGTTAATCATAAGTTTCACACATACATACTTCATCGATGTTATCATTTATATTAAGGGAAAGTGGTCCCATTATCCCTAGTCGGAGCCACCAATCCAAACAGAAAAGGATATGTTCTAAGGTCTCGACCGAGTGGTTTTCCTTGATGTTGAGGTAGATATTTCAAGCCTTCAAGAATTCAACTACTTAATTAAAAAGACACGTTAAATAATCAAGTGAATAGTTGACCAGAATAAAAAAAATGGCACAAAGCTCTAGTTTTTGCTTCATGGGATGACAAAATCACTCATAAGGTCTCTGCAGGCACTTCTCCTTTTCAATTAGTGTATGGAAAAAGGTTATCCTACCTCCTAATCCAGCTCTTCCTTCACTAGCCCTACTGTGATCTATTGAAGAAAAACCTTCTTTTGTTTTCAATTAAGGATGTCTCAAATTATCAAGTTAGAAGAAGAGAGAGATAGAGCCAAACAAGCTCATTTTCACCATCAACAATTGGTCAAATCCTTGTTTGATGCAAGTTCAGTGAATAACAAATTTTTTGAAATCGGTGACTTAGTTCTGAAATGGGACAAAGCCCATGAAGAAAAATGCAAACACACAAAATTACAGAAGTTATGGCTAGGTCCATTTAAAATCATTGAAAAACTAGGCCCATCAACCTTTATCCTCCAAGATTTATAGGGAAAGCGGGATGGTCTTCCCATTAATGGGCTAGTTTTGAAAAAATATTTTTCTTAAGGATATCTATCCTCCCGTAAAATATGTAAATAATCACATGTATATATTGGTGTTTTTAGCTTTAATAATGATTGAGCTGAGAGGCTCATTCTACAGCCCAGTATGATGTGTAACATTGTTCGTCCATTATCAAAGTTGAAATTTTGCTCATCTCGGCCAAAATAAATAATTAATAAATATATATATATATATAATATAATATATATATATATATATTTATATATATATATATATATATATATATATATATATATAATATATATATATTAAAAATTAAATACTATACAAAATATTTAAGTAATGTCGGCTCATAAAAAAAATTTCACGTGAAGAAATTGGATCCCTCTCAACTCATGTTAGATCTGTATTTACTGGTGTAGAAAATCTTGTAGATTCATAAGCTCATGCAATGCACTAAAGAAAAAGACAAGAATCTACTTCTACTTTCATTTAGCAGAAGCCAATAGATCGATGAAAACAATAATCGACAAGAGGAAGATAATCAAATATACATAACACAATAAGTATCTATAGAAAGCCACAACTCAAAAACCCACTATCTGTATTGCATATACCAGAAATCCAAGATGATAATACAATGCTTGTTCTCACAAGAACAATCCCAACACTCAGTATAAACAATCCTCATCTCAGAAGAAAAATCTTGGCCAACACTTAGCCAGTTCTGCAGCTCTCCAAGCCCCTATTTCCTTGCGCAATTCCTATGGCTGATTAGCCCATATTAATGGGAAATCAATGCATCCAAAAATGTGAAATCCCTTCTAAGTTTAGTTCTTGATTGCATGCATGATCTATACAACTCAGTAAATCATACAACTAATAGTACATTGTCCCTACACTCTATTCTCAACAAGGTCTTTCTCAGAATCGACATGCATGAGTTTCTGATGAGGGAATATTCAATTAACTGGAGTAGCACTAGTTAATGCATTAGTGCACCAACTGACTATTAACTCACTATTAGTTCCTCAAATAGTTTGGAACTAATTTAACTTAAGTTAGCTCAGTAAACTAAGTTATTTAACTACAACTCACAATTAACTCATACTAGACCCCTAAAATATAGGGAGAACATATACATGAGTTCAGAAAGACTTCCAACTCGAAATTCCTAAGCTAATTAAGTTAATTAAACTTAATTAACTATTTACAAGTTGTTATGAGAAAAGAATTCGATTTAATTCTCAGTTTAATTCAAGGACAAATTAAACTAGAATTTCTTGTTTCCATTTCTCAACACTCCCTCTCAACAAGAAAGGGATTATCAGCTACCCCGATATTGTTTCTGTGAAACTCAAATTTACATCTTCACAATTCCTTTTTCAAAATGTCAGCGTCTTGCTCCTCCATGGGAATGTACTCTAACAACATAATCCACCTAAATACACAATCTTTGAGATGATGATATTGGATATGAATATGCTTGGACCGATCATGAAAAAATGGATTTTTAGAGAGTTTGATACAACTCTCATTATCGTAGAAAATCACAGTTGGATCCATATGTTGACCAAACAAACCAACTAGGATCTTCCTCATCTAGATGGCCTCATATGTTGCCTAACTTTCAACCATTTACTCTACCTCTGCTGAATTGAGAGGAATCGATCTCTATTTCCTGTTGTACCAAGAAACTATCATTGACCCAATACTAAAGATCTCTCCTAATGTTCTCTTCCTGTCGAATGGACTCCCTACCCAATCTGCATCAGTGAATCCTTGAAGCTTCACTCTGTTTGTCCATCTGTACCATAATCCATACTAAGAAGTGCCCTTGAGGTATCTCAACACATGCTTTACCACCTTCCAATACATCTTGGTAGGCCTAACCATCGCTTGACTAAGCTGGTTAACTGCATAGCACATATCTGGTCGTATGTTCACCAAGTACATGAGTGAACCCCCAAGCTTCCTATAAACAGTAAGTTCCACTACTTCCCCTGAAGTAGCATCCTCCTTTCTCCGGTTACCTACTAAAGGAGTTTCCATGGATTTTTTTCTCTCCATGTGGAATCTCTTAAGTATCTCGTTGGCATACTTTCCCTGAGACACAAACAACTCCCCATCTCCCTGTCATACCTCCATGCCAAGAAAGTAATGCATGAGCCCCATGTCCTTCATCTCAAACTCTCTTGCAAGGTCCTCCTTGCAAGATTTGATTAGCTGATCATCACCTCTCAATATGACATCATCAACATAAAGTACAATGATCAACAACTTACATTCCACCACTATGTGGTATAGGTTTGCATCCGCTTCACTCTTCATGAAGCCCAACCCAGTGAAGTAGTTATCTATCCCAGTATACCAAGCACAAGTTGCTTGCTTCAGCCTATACAACACTCTCTTGAGTTGAAACACATGTGACTCACGGTTAAAGGTTTCAAAACCTTCAAGCAGCTCTATGTGCACCTCTTCCTCAACCATGCCACTAAGGAAGGTTGTCTTCACATCCATCTGATGTATCTTCCAACCCATTTGTGTGGATAGTGCTAATATAGATTTGATTGACGAGTACCTTGCAACAGGAGCAAAGGTCTCATCATAGTCAATCCACTCTACCTGTGAAAATCCATGGGCTACAAATCTAGTCTTATGCTTCTCCACACTACCATATGCAGCTTTATTTACCTTGTAAATCCAATGAGAGCTCACCACTAACTTGTCCTCCAGCCTTGGGACCACATCCAAAGCACTGTTACGAACTATGGAGTCATACTCCTCCACCATGGTATCAACCCAAACCAACTGTTGCATTTCTTCCTTAAAGGAATATGGCTCTGTCACAACACATTAGCACATAAGAGCCATGTCTCCATTGTACCTCTCAGGTGACCTCCTCTGCTTGTGCTGAGAAATGGGTTCTCCCACATTCTCTTGTGCATCATCCAACAATATGTTAGCCTCTCTGGTGCACTTTCTTCCCTCTCTCGAAGACTCTGCTTAAGTGGATGTTACCACTCCCGGATCCTCTACATGTGGCTTCTCCACATCAATATGAGGCTCCTCAACCTTAGGAAATAAAAGCTCCTCATCCGCATGTAGCTCAAGATCCCTCTCAAGATAAAATCACATGGCATTCTCCTCATCAAATCTGACATCCCTGTGAACCGATGTCATCCTACTAGTTGATAAGTACACCCGATAGTTGTGAGGTGTATTAGTGTACCCCACAAATATCCCCAACTCTATTGTCGGCTCAAGCTTCTTCTACACATCTTTGGTCACGGAAATATACCGATGACCCAAAAATCCTGAAGTGATGAACATTTGGCCTCTTACCAAAATAATCGTCCTCTGGTGTCTTCATCTCAAGTTGTGCATCAAATTCCTTTTAGTAAGGACTCTTCTTACTTCTAGGATTGTCCCTGTCCTGTCACTAGTATCCAATTCTACCAGTTCATATTTGTTTTTGGAATTCAAAAATTTGATGATCCTGGTTGCCAGTTCTAGCATCCCTTCTAGCTCTATTTTAACCTTTTGAATTGCCTCTGTGGCCTCGTTAACCAGATCAATCTGCTAAAAAATTACCTGAATGGATGGCCAAATATCATTGACAAAGTCAATGATATTGGCTCATAGTTTTTCTTTTTCCTGTCCCAATGGCTCACCTAGAGTCATTTCTTTCTCTATATTATTTATCCTCTTGGTTAATCTTGCTACCTTATGTTGTTCCTCCTTATTCATAATTTGAGCAAGTTTACAGTTTGTCTCTAGATTGTTTAATTTCTCTTCCAGTTTCCTGATTTCTACAACTTTGAGGGATATCTCTTCCATGGCCTTAGCCAACCTATTGGCTTCTTCACCTGTAGAATCTGACGCAGTCGACCTTGTTGCTGAAGTAGATGGTGCTATTGCAGGCAATGCAGTGACCAATGGAGTTGTAAGAGCCAGTTTCTCTTATGGAACCAGCTCACAAAAAGATAGAAAAGATAGTTGAACGCCTTAGAATTTAGCCTCATCGAGGGGGAAACCTCCTTTACATGACACAAAAGAAAAATTCTTCGATGATTCAAATGACAAGACCTCCTTTCTATATATAGGAGTCTAAGGAGTCATAATATAATCAGAGCTGGCATAACAATAATAATGTAAGGGAACAATAATAACAATAGTGTGCTTCTATGGGGCACAATAGTAACAATATGGGGACTACATGGGTCAACAATATATAATGGGTTTACTAATAACAATAAGGTTTACACTAGTAGTATATGAGCCTAACATGCCCCTCTCCTTCAAAAAGTGTTGTCCTCAACGCTTGAGTAGTTCTTGATGCTTCTGTAGAATATTCTTGTCCTCCCATGTGGAATCTTTAGTGAGTAAGTTCTTCCACTTGATGAGATACTTTGAAATTGATCGATTTCATAACTGTCGGGTTCTTGTTTCTATGACTGCTCCAGGTTCCAATATGATTTTTCCATCCTCGTCAAGTTCTGGAAATATTGTTTGAACTGGGAGCTTGTCACCTGTAACCTTCTTTAAACATGAAACATGGAAAACTGTGTGCACTCGAGAAGCTACAGGAAGATCCAATTTGTATGCCATAGTACTAATTTTTTGCAACACCTTGTACGGACCATAATACTTTGGTGATAATTTATTATCCTTCTTAGCTTTCTTGAGGGACATTTGCCATGTGTCACTGTTTTGACCTTTGGACCTGAAAAATGTATACAGTTTGTCCTCGTATTGAAACTTCTTACGAAATTTCAATCTGATGCTCAAAACAAAAGTTATGACTATTTTCCCCAAGTCACCTGTTTGGAATGTAATTCAGGAGTCTCCAGAAATACCAACTTCATCAGATCATATCTCCGCAAATATAGCACAAAAATATCCAAAATTTGGACCCGAGGTTCAGTGCGATTTCTTCTCAAATGGGTTTTTTTTTGCTTCTGAAATGTCACAGAAAAACGTTATAGCAAAAATGCCACAATGACCTATTTTGAGCAATGAAACCCTAGAATCCAAAGCTCTGATACCAAATGTTATGGAACGAGCTCACCAAAAGATAGAAAAGATAGTTGAACGCCTTAGAATTCAGCCTCTTTGAGTGGGCAACCTCCTTTACATTACACAAAAGAACAATTCTTTGATGATTCAAATGAAAAGACCTCCTTTCTATATATAGGAGTCTAAGGAGTCATAATATAATCAGAACCGACATAACAATAATAATGTAAGGGAACAATAATAACAATAGTGGGCTTCTATGGGGCACAATAGTAACAATATGGGGACTACATGGGTACAACAATATAATAAGGGGGTTGTACTAATAACAATAAGGGATTACACTAGTAGTATACGGGCCTAACAATTTCTCAGCCAATGTTGATGGTACTATTGTGGTGATAGTTGGGATGACCGTGGCTACATTTTCCTGGAGGTTGGCTTGCGTGGTCAACTTGTCCATTTATTTTTCCATTTCTTTCAGCTAGGTGTTCAACTACAACACTAAGTCAAGCATTTCCTCTTGGGCATTTTGGCTCTCTAGGACTTGTTTTATTAGAGGGTGTTGTGACTGAGGCAGTTTGAGCTATTTTTTTAGGGCTGCAATGTCTTCATTCTTCTTTTTTATCAACTTCTCAGTAGCATTTTTGTCCTTTGGGTCATGGCCCAGCTTAATGATCAGGTCTTCTAAGGATTTGATCCTTGTGTCTTTAGCACTCAAGGAGGCCTTCTCAAGTTTAAACTGTGCAATAGTATTATTTAAAGACTCATGTAATCTGTATGCATCCATGGCCTTACCAGTCAAGGTGGAGTATATCATTTGTCTAGCTTGTTTATGAAATTCTATTTGGTCCATGGGATAGATGTCCTTTGCCAATACTTTAAATGTGGTCTTCTTATAATCTGCTGTAGATTTGGGTTGTGGCACTGTTGGATGCATATATGAAATTTTCATCTTTCCCTCTTCATATCAAATGCATACATTAGTCTGCTCTAGTTAGGAGCTGAATGTTTGAAATATTGAGCATATTTCTCAGCTTTCAATTTTTCATTTCTCATTTTAATCTCCTTATATCTATCGTTAATGGTTTTTTCTTTGTCAACTGGCTTGACAAAGGAAGAAACCTCTGCTGACTTCTGCCTTTCTATCAACTGTGTGTTGGGTTCATTTGTTTCCTCTACCTCTTTCGCTTTCTAACTTGCTGTGTTTGGATGAGATTCTGACTGTGGTTCTAATTGTGCTTCTAACTTTGTTCCTTCTACCTCACTCTATTCTTCCTGTTAAGATATAGGATTCAATTTTCTCCTTTTCCTTTGGTTTGCTTGCTTGTCTAGTGTTTCCATCTGGGAACTAGAAGTCTCTTCTATGTTTTTAGGGTTTTTCTCCTTATTCAAGGGTGTTTAGAATGTAGAGGGAGCATCCATCCTTTGGCCTTGATCTGGGACCTATAGGAACTCACTTAGGTCAATCCGTTGCTCAATATCATACATAGCATTTTCAACATCAGCGATTGTTCTATCTTTATCTACCAAAGCGTTTTCCAACCATTCAGTTTTGTTGGCATATCTTTCAATTTTAGGCACTAAATAATGTGCATAAGGAGCTAGTTTAACTATGGTTCTCATTTTTGTTATTACTCCATGAGGGTCATACTGCCACATAAAACTCTTGGAAAATTTCAACTCCTATAACATATTGTCTGCCTCTGGTCTATCTTGTCTATTATTGCAAATAAAGTGGCCCAATTCACTTTTGACTCTAAATTGGGCCTTCTTTTTTGCGGCCACGAAGTGGACATCATCTAAGTTGATGATTTTCCTGAAATATTCCAAGGCAAAAATTCTTAAGGGAAGATACTTTGGTAATTTATATCGAGTCGATTGGCAACCATAGACTCTAATCTTTGTGTGATTCTGGTACAAGTACCAGTCTCCTTTCTTACTATTTTTAGCCAACTGAAGTACCCTTTTGATCTGAGGACTAATCCTAGGTTGCACAGTTCCTGTCAACATATTCATCACTAGGTGGAAAAAGGAATCTATGAAGTCCTTATAATAAAAAACAATGGAATATTTCTGGACAATAAGTGTCCAATAGAGTACAGACCTCTGTTTTCCTCTACTCTCACCTTTTATGATCTTCATGGGGAATTTATCAGTTTGGTAGTACAAAAACAAATAATACAATGCTATAGAGAACTTAAACACCCTTTCAGTGGGCAATTTGATGAGTTTTTCATGCATTTTGTCTACAATGAACTGAGCATAGTCAAACTTGATGGCAGGAGGTTTACCCGAGGTAAAAAGGGACAGGAATGCAAAAGTGACTTCATCTACATGTTCATTTGTCCTATATCCAAGGATGGAAGATATCATGGTGATAAAATTCCTGGTAGTTTGTGAAAATATGGGGGCTATGTATGTAGGAGTAAAACTTGGTGTATGTTCTTTTGCAACTATGAAATCTTTGAACACTTGCTTGGCTTTTCCCTCATCAATAGAATTATAGAGTTTTAGTAGTCCTCCAAAGGACAAAGGAGCTAAATTTGGGTTGGTCTGGACCTGTGACATCTGATTGATGGATTCTAGAGTGATAGTGAAGAGCAACCGTTCATTGGGGGATACTACAGCTCTCTGGCTGGGGATGTAGCAGGTCTGATAATAATGGATAATGTCTAGGAGCTCTAGAAGTGGAGCTTCATTCTTTTAGAGGCTAAAGATGTATCTTTAATATGAAAATCCCTATCAACCAAGGGCAGGTGATCTTGATCAAGGTGGGGGGTTGAAATAGACTTAACATTCATGGAAATATGGGTAGGCATTGTGTGGAAAACAGGGGTAAAAGTCGGAAATTGACTTGGTAGGGTTCGACCTGTGGTATGGATTTTGCAGGTTTTTTAAGGATCTGGGTCAAAATCAGTTAATTCAGGGGTAGAAAGATTGATTTAATTCTACATTAAATCACTTGAAATTTTATATTAAAATGGGGAAATTTTGGTTTATTTTTGCAGAATACCTGAAACCGGAGGTTGGTGTTGTGAATTTGGTCGAGGTTTTAGGTTGTAGATGACAGGTAGTCGATTAGCAGCCATAGATTTTAGGGGCGCATGAAAGCTCAGGCCTTCAATGTGCAGTTGGTTGAAAAAACGTAAAAATGGCGTTCGCGGGGCTTTAATGTGTGAAAAATGGGAAAAGTGGGAAAATGGTTATGAACAGTGATTGGTATCGAGAGGGTGGTTTTGTCCCTCTTCACACCACTTTTGGGGGCAGGGTGGTAAAGTTCGGAGGGGATGTGAACTGATGTGATGGTGACACGTCGCTAAATTAGGTTTGGGCAAAACTGCCCATTTTGGGTGTTATCAGGCCCTTAAAGCTTGGAAATGGAATGTGTGCGAAATGGAGCGATAACCGCTGGATGATATGGGTCTTAATCGGACGGTGGTTGCACTGAAAAGATGCCAAAAGGGGATTGGAGGAATGATTAAGGAGGGGCCTACCTACTTGAGCCCGTTTAATTAACTTTAAATCGCAGATTAACTTAAATGATCCATCGGGTGGGCTTTTACAAGGCGGAAGGTTTTTCAACTTAGGATAAGTTGATTTATGGGTTTTTTTTTTATTAGAAAAGGGGAAAATAACTTTTCACAAAGGGGGGAAAGGGTTTTTACCCTAGGAAAAGGGATTTATGGAACATAATGATGATTTTAGCAAGAGGGAAAGGATTTTAACGACAATTTGTGGGGGAAAATATGGGATAATTAAGTAAGGGTAAAAACAGAGGGGAAAAGGGATATTTTAAGGGATGATGGGGAAATTAATAAGAAATGAGAGGGAGAAGCTTGTGAAATGAAGCGAAGTTAGTTAAATCCATCTTATGAGCATGCTTTTTTCATTGATAACTGCTCTTGCACACGTGAAACACATAGTTAAGCATGATAGTAGTGCTTATGCTCCAAATGACTTGTATTTATGCAACCTTTCTTTACTTACCGTTTTACCTACCCTAATATTTTTTCTTCACTTTGGTGGGTGCACTTAAGCTAGAAAACCCTTTTATTTTATAAAACAAACTATCTACATCTAGCCTTATATCTTCCAAGGGCTCAAATTGAACTGATGAGCTCCTTTTATTTTTTGTACCTATCTAATGATCTGCCAAGATTAAACTATTTGGTTAGATTTTATTCTCTAACTATAAACATAAAATTCAAAGCATGAAGTAGTCAAGATGAAGTAGTTTGACTAACATGGGTTGTGGCATGTATGACAAGTTGCACACAACCATTATTTAAGACAGTAAAGTAAAAAGTAGTGGCACTTGGATTTGCACACTTTCATGATCTGTTTTTGTTTGGGGTTCATATTTTTTTCATTTTTTTTGTTGTATTTTTTGATATTTTCTTATTTTTCTTGCCCTTTTATATTTCTTTTAGGACATACCCTCTTTACATTTTTTAATTTTAATATGGAAATCATTTGCAGAAAGCAAAGGTATGTACAATATTATAAGAGTTAACCTCAGCCAATTCAAAATTATGAATCCTATCACTATAGGACTCTAACAACAGGTACCCTAATTATTTTTAGTCGTAAGTTTGAAGGGGATAGCATATGCTTGCACTATAAGTTCATCCTTTGGACAATCCGACCTAGTAAGTTTAACAAGCCCTAGGAAGGAGAAGCTCATGTTTGTCATGGTGACGAATCCAATGTTGTTTAATAGTTTAACAAGTCCGACAAAGATGTAACTTGGTATCTTTTTCATGTTTAGAGAGTTTGAAAAAGACACGTAAAACAAAACTCCACATGGTCCATTTTCATATGTTTGTGTCTCTCAAGCTTGAAAAGGTAGAAACAATACTTGAGAGAACCGCTTGACCATTTCATTCAAGGAGTACCTTTTTTTGTAAATAGTGCCTCCCAGCACGAAAAAGGGGTAAACTTATACTGGGCGCACAATGTTTTGCATCCGTTAACGAGTTCAAAATGATAAGGTCTCGACCATCTTTTCACTTTTAAATAGTCGAAAAAGAGCTTGAAAGCAGACCCCCCATTTTATTCTCTTTTACGAGTCAAAAGGGAAAAATACTCGGCAATGGTTTCATATGAGCATAACGAGTCGAGAAAAGCACTGAAACATGACTCGTCGTCATCGTCGAACATCCATCACCTGTCATTGCGCAAAAAGGGTAAAGTGTGTCATCCAGTTATTGAGGCAAAATAGGTTAAAATATTTACAAAAACCTAATATTTTCATGAAAAATTGAATAAAAAGGAGAAAAGTAAATATATTTTTGCCATTTAACATTTTACCTTGCTGCGAAAAAAATTTATTCGCTTTTGCCCTAATTATTTGAGAGCAAATTGCGAGAGATCTAGGAGTTCAATCATCGAGCCGCCAGTTACAGGCAAAAGCTGAAGTCCTGAGCTCCATTTTCATGTCCTTTATTCCTATTTTTAACCATTTTTTTGGTTTTTTGAGGGGATTTTACAGAAACTTTTTCACCCTCAGTCGGCGCAACTTTCGAGCATAGAATCACACTGGCCAAGGATGATTAACAAAGCCAGTTGTACCGTCGGTGCAACTATTTTAAAACGGCACGTCAATGTCATCAATAGGTAAAAACCCTATTTCCTCAAAAAATCACCATTAAAACTCAAAATTTATGGGCCAATCATGATTGTTGACTCAAATTAATGGCTTTTGCAGGAAAGAATCACCGAAAATGGTGGACTGGAAAGAATGGAAACATGAGGATGTCGACACCCAGGCAATGAATGATCCAAATTTCCTGGAAGCTTTGAGGGCTCCTCAAATTCTTTCTCACGCAAGGGATGCGGGCCCAAACCAAGTTTATTGGGTACTTGATTAGTCTTTGGGACAATAATCAGGAAATATTTGGCATTGGTGACCAGGAGCTAGAGTTGGAAACTTCAGATATATACTTCATCATTGGACTATCCCGAAGAGGGGAACTAGTTAACTTGTATGGGTCACAACCGATTGGGGCAAGCATATTTTCATTGCTTATTGAACACTGCCCTGAGGCCCTAAAATCCAAGAGTGGGAAGATTGAGATTTCTAGTGTTCGGGATCAGAGATTGAGAGTGCTTCTGTTGAACATCAATAGAGTGGCGGGGTCCTAGGCGGAACATGAGACCAACAAGTCAAATTTCCTATATGCTATCAACTGCACAACACCTACGATATTCAACTGGGAAGAGGCCATTGAGATCAACATAAAGCACCAACTGTCCAACGCTAAGGTGGTGAATCTAAAGCAATTTTGCTTCGGATCTGTGCTCGTGACCTTCTTCTTGGAATGGGTGCCACTGTTCTAGTATCAGCTGACTGAGGTAGATCCTCCTATGCCACATGATCCACGGATGGCCCACTAGAGTCATTTGATGCCCAGGATTATTGGGGGTTAGCATATGTCGTACAGACCTACATTCTTTTCATGGCTACGACAACATAATATCATCATGGAGGATTGTCCATATAGTGGCATCGACTTCCATGGAGATCCAGACATGCCCTTACCAGATGGAGAGGATTTTGACGATGAAGGTAAATTATCAACTTTTTAATTTTGAGATTTTTTAATTGTTTTTGGTATATATGTGCTTATAGCATTTCTCTTGTTAATGCAGACCTTGGACTACAGTGGCCTGCTGGGATGTCCCCAATAGCCAGGTGCATCCCCCACCCAATTGATGTTGTCGCTCCTTATCAAGAGGGGAGTGACAACGAGGAGGAGATTACAAGGAACCTTGAGGGGTTGACTTGTAGTATCCCGAAGTATGCTCAGGTAGGAAACATTCTTCATTAGTACCAGAGACACATGGTGGGAGTCTCGGATCAGACTGGTTGATTGTTGACTCATGTTGCATGAGTTGTATCATGCTACCACGATCACCATGCTTATAAGTTCCTAGGTCCAGCACTTGCATTTTTTGAGGCCTATGTGCCACGGATATATGAGGCCTGCGAGCCACCGATGTTATTTTGGACACGCATATTATTTTTTGGGGTTCTGATGTATCAAACATGATCACCATATATACATATGTTGTATTTTCTTGTCTACTATGGTACAAATGGTTTGTTTTATCTTTTCACATGTTTTGTAAATGTGTATCCAACACATAATTAACTAATGCATCTGTCAATACATTCATGCATCTTAGAATATGATGATATGTAATGTAATCAAAATGTCTTTCCAGTAGACGGATACGGAGATACATTCTCAATATTTGAGGTTTTCTGACGAAATATTGTCGTTGAGTTGAAGAACGACAAGTTGTGGGTCCAGGTTGACAACCAACTCTCTAATGTCAAGAGCAATGGCTTATGACAACAATTCGATGACCGCACTCTATTCAACAATGTTGTTAGTTAGTGTGACCTAGACAGATACCTTGAAGGTCAATCAACTCATCGTTAGGGTCTTAAATAGCCCTTGTCACGGATGATATGTTTCAAGTAATATGGCAAGCACCATTAGTGAAACCAATGTGGGAAGTCAGAGACATTTGCAAAGCAAGAAAAGCATAGTAAACAAGAAAGATATTTGAAAAACTAACACACAAAACCACACTGCAAAAAAATGAATGACGCATTAATGTACACAAGTAACCATGCAAGATGACCTAAGCATAGTACTTTTTAAGAGAGTCCATGTTGGGACTTGGGTAATTAATCAACACAAAAGGACACTGAAGTTTTACCATTGCCATGATGAGTAAGCATCGAATCAACCAAATAATAGAGTAGAACTCATATAAGGCTTTTCCCCCATGCCCCCTGTGCGAGGGAGGGTTACGAGTCAGAGGACAATTGGTGAAAACTTGGGGAAGGAGAAAAATCCTGAATCCATGAAGGGATAAAGGTGCCCTCGGTTGAAATATCTTGACCACGTCAAAATAAACTGACATGTCCATAGGTGATTAAGAAGAGAACTCTTCAAAATTGATAGACATAACCACCAAGAGAGGCAGGAGTGAGGAACAATGATGAGTATTGATCCAAGGTGGTTCCTTAAGAGACAGGATTTCCATGATACCTTCATCAACAAGGAAGGTCTCGGCTAAGGGATCAGGTGATTCCAAAGTGCTAAGCCATAGGGATTGAGCGTATGTATTGAGAGAGGCCTTCAACATAAAAGAATCAGAGGATGTGGAACTTGAAGCCGAAACAATTTCCACGTAATTGACTTTGACGGGACTAAGCGGAATTTCTGATGAAGGTATGACCCAAGGATTAGATTTGACAGAGATCATGTTGACAGAGGCAACATGAGGAGGTGGGAGTGGAAAAATTCCCATTAAGGTAGAATCTTTAAAAAGACCTGCACCCACACTCTCATAGGGAGCACCAATGTTCTTGACACACGGAACATTGCCATCTGAGGAGGAAGAGGCAAAGAAAGACAGTTGTTTGATAGTCACAATCCTCCCTTGATGGGGAAAATGAATCACGTAAAATAAAGAGGAGTCCATGGCATGTATGGTATGGGTCCAGCTTCGACCGAGTAGAAGATTATAATTGGGATTGGATTAAACAATTTCTACCTTGACTTTCATTGTCTTACCTTCTAGAGTGATGGCAAGGTTAGGTAAGACACCGAAGGGTCATGAATCGTGCCCATCGAAAGCTTCCAAAGTGTTCAAAGATTGGTTCAAAGCAAGAGAACCAATAGCCTTCCAACATGCAATCGACATGATGCAGGTGGAGGCACCTTTATCGATGACAGTCTAGTGGATGGTCTTCTCATTAATGATTACCTGAATGAGAAAGGAAATCTAATGAGGGAGGCATGGAACATGGTTCTTTATTTCAAAACATATCAAATTGGAATCGGTGGGATTGATGCACCCGATCGCTAACAACAAAAATTTCTATTGTGATGGGCAGCTTTGGAGTACCTCGAGAGCCAACATAGCTGATGGAGCCTAAGCCAAATCCTCAACAATATTATAGTGTTGAGCGGCTCAGGCGTTGGGATTGTATGAGGATTTCCATAGCACACCTCGAGAGGGTGGCCGTATAGCGGAATTAGCGTTATGGCGCTCAATATGAAGAGGGCCAGAAATCGAGGTAGAAGAAGAAGGTGTGGCTTCCTTCTCTTTCCTAGCTACCAAAGTAGGAGTTTGATAATATTTCGATCCAGTAGCCACATTAATAGGTGAACTCATCATGAACACTTGAGATCCTGAGGAAGAAGATTGGGGTTGGTCTACCATTTGGGTTTTCTGAGACAGAAACATCTCTTTGAGGACAATGGGGGTCCCTTTCAGCAATCAACTAACTTCATATCATCAGGGACAATCCTTAGTGTAGTGATCTTCCTTGCAAATGAGGCAAGGATACGTAGGCTTCCATTGCAAAGATTCGCAAACAGACGATTTAGGAGGACCCTAGTTTGGGGCATCATCTTTACCCTTTCCTTTGCCTTTCTTCTTTCCTTTCGAGGATTTTTCCGCTGTGGTAGATTGGACAGCGTGGACATTTGAGGTTTTACCAAGGCCAGGTGGATTCTGGGACAAATTATTAAGAACAACATTTGAGACCGAATTTTGTTTAGAAGAAGATTTAGCAGGGGTTTAGGATACTGAACCAATGACTCCATCGACGGGAGGTACAGATGTTGTAGGATCGGATGATTTTCCTAGAGCATTGGGTAATAACTCAAAAAAATTTCTAGACTGAGAGTAAACTAGATCCAAGTATTGGGCACAAGCGATGGCCTACTCTTCAATGATGCATCCACTCATAGCTATATCGCAAGAAATTGGGGCCATGAATGATTTGGTGAACCATTCAGTGAGCAACTGATCAGCAATCTCAAATTTGATTAGGCGACGTCTATGACTCCATTCATGGATGTGATAAGAGTTGTGCGTTGTAGTATCTTGCTTAAGCGATGTGAGCAAATAGGTGCCAATTTCATAGCGAACTGGTAGCTAAAAATGCATGAGGAAAGCCATGGATAAAGAGTTAAAGTCATGGTAAGTACTTTGAGGTAGTTCGATGTACCACTTGGTTGCAGCACCCATGAGGGATCATTGGAAAAGACGGAGACAAATGGAATAGTCAATGTATGAATTCGATGAGCACCAGAGGTGATATGTCATCACATGGCCCTGAGGATCTTCTTTACCTTTCCTATCAAACTTTGGATAATCACTTGGCATCTTGGACGACACCGGAGGGCAGTATGGTGAATGAAGGATTGGATCATTCATAAGGTGAGATACATCTGGAAACTCAAGAGTAGCCAAGAATGGAAATTGGGTGTTAAAAGGAATTGGAGGTTGATAAGCGGGTCCAAACGAAGGAGCCCATCCCTGCTGGTAAGGATTTTGGCCCCATAGCGGGGCATTTTGGCCATATGGCATCTGAGGCTGCCCCATTGTGGATTAACTTGACAATAGGGAGGATTTTGACCTTGAATACCTTGGAACTATCCGACCATAGGTTGTTGATAAGCAACATACAAGTTAAAAGGTTTTTGAACATGTTGACCTTGGACATATGGATATTGGACTTGTTGTCCTTTAACATACGGGTGATGAACCTATTGTCCTAAGCAAGAGGATTTTTGACCTGCTGTACTTGGGCATACAGTTGATACGCTTGTTTCCCTTGGACATAAGGATTTTGTATGTGATGTCATTGACCAAAAGGATTTTGAACCTAGTGACCTAGGGCATTAGGGTTTTGTACCTGATTCCCTTAACCATAAGGATTTTGGACCTGTTAACCTAAGACATTAGGATTTTGGGCATGTTTCTGCAACACTTGACCGTGACGCTACCCTTGCAAGGGTTGACCATGTTGATATGTATAAAAGGGTTGTTGATGCCCTGGTTGGTTTTGCTATTGTAGGACTTGACCTTGCGGTTGCAAAATTTGTCCCTGAGGCCGCAGAGGTTGACCCTGCGAGGACATGAGCTGGGAGGTGTGCGGAACATATTGCATTTGCTGCTGCATGGTTTGCTACAACTATTGCAAGGGTTGACCTTGGGTTGTTGCAGTTGACCTTGCTACATGATCATTTTCCCTTGTAGTTGCGCAGAGAGCCCTTTCTACAACAAAGGTTTCCCTTGCGGTAACAAACGCTGCCCTTATTGTTGTAGAGTTTGTCCTTATTGTTGCAAGGGTACTTGAACAGTGCCCAGGAAATTTCCAAACTAAATCTGGCCATAGCCAGGTTAAATGCACTACCCAGACTGGAGGGTGTAAGGTTGATTGACCATTCTTTGAGAACCATATGGAATGTAAGGAGTTTGGTATTGGACCTGAGCCCCATAGGGTTGCTGATACTATACATTTCTCGATCCAGATGGACCAACGGGATCTAAACCTGTTGGTACTGGACATTGCTTGATCTAGTAGAATCAGCACGGTTATGAATAATACCAAAAGAAGGCTTGCTCATACCAAGCATGTGAGCTTGTGAACCACTCACATTGGTGGCAGCTGACACCATAGAAATGTTCAAGTTTCCCCCCAGGCATTGGCACATCCTAGCCATTGACTAGAGGGATGGAGGAACTGACAGAGACATTCTTTGAAACTGTCGGTTGTTCCTAACAGATAACTGGGATTGATGATACATTGGTGTTCAGAATGGTGGGTTGCACCGAGACTGATCTAACAGCCTGTTGGGAAGTCATGTTTACAACGAACCAACCTGAAGTAGGCATGGCACCTGACACCCAAATACGGTTATGGTAAAGTGATGAGGCACTAGGTGTACCTGAGACCAACTGTGCCAGAGACACATACTTGTGTGGAAAACTAGTAGGAATACCCCCTGAATAGGGGAAACCCTCAAGAGGAAAAGACAACTCTTCCTCCTTAACAGTGTGTGGAGTAGAAAATTGGACTCTTCTGGAGAGGTGACTGGAGCTTCGCCTTTGGGTTCCATGTCTAGAAATAAACAACAATGAATGACCAAAGAAGTATAAGGAGATAGTTCCAAAGGAACACCCGGCTGGTCGTACGGAATGTAAGGATGCTATACTGATATCATAACAGGTTCAAACAGAGGATTCAGAGGGTAGATAAGCAATCCAAGCTGACTGTCAGTGGTCAGCGAGTTCTCAGGAGTTTGAACGGTATTGTATAGAGACTCTGGGTCAAGATCAGCAGAAGACGAGATGCCAAAGGTTTAATGCTCAAAAAAATTCCAAGTTCAAAACCTTGTTCCTCGAGTGACTCTGGTAACTCAGGAAATAGCTCCTCAGACAATCTTTCAGATGAAGGAGAGGAAGAGGAACTGGATGAACTAGATGGTTTAGCCACGTTGACCTTGTCTTAGTCAACAGAAAAATTAACTTCAAGGATTTAAAATGTTCTTTAAGAGAAAATCATGATTTGGTCTCAGAAAAGATTAACAGGGTATTTTTGGATTGTGGGCAATCAATTATTAAGATGCATAAAATACTGGTGCTCTTTCATTTTTTAAGAGTTGAGAAAGAAACAAAGATGACTCTATTGCTTTCGATTGGAAATGAGCTCGAAAGAACAAGTACTCAAATGCTCTTTTAAGTTTAATGAGTCAAAAATATCAAATGACTGCTCTGGATGATCTAGGTGAACAGGATTACCAAGAAACCGTGACATGTAGAATACCTCCCGGCGAACCGAGAAGTGCGAGTAGGCAATCTCCCTTAATGTTGTGTTTGGTGTATCACGTTTGCAAGGAGGCCGACTCGGCTTCTTAAGGATAAAGGATTGCACCCTAGGGGGGTCTCCCATTATATACTCAATGGTATGAGGAACATAAATCCGTACTAGCGTTGTCTAATGCCGAAGCTAATGACAGTTTCTAGGGTTAAAGACACTGGAACATGTCTCTAGCCTAGACCTTCTAGATATGATCATTAAATGTCAAATGTGCCTTAGGTTAATCGAATTCATTTTAAAGTTTATCTTGAGTTATGTTTCAGTTTTTAAGGTCTTAGCGATGCGACTCAAAAAACCTTAAATGCAACTAAATGAGACAAGACCCTTTCAATTCGATGAAATGCCTACACTAGAGAGGGTAGAAACTACTGAATCAAATGAAAAAAACCAAGAAACTGAAAGCGAAATGATCTTTCACTACCTTACTTTTTCAAAAATTATTAAACTGATGAAAAATGCATTCCAATTCCTAATTTCCTGACAAGCACATATCTAACAGTCATTTCGAAAGAAAAAGAGTTCTTTTCCTTTTTCAAATGCCAATGCAATTCTAGTATTTTGGTGATGCATGCTATCATAGCACAATGATGCAACAAACTAGAATTTCATACTTTTTCATGAAACAATGAAATAAACTTTTCGCATACCACTCTTAAATGAAAAAATTTTCGAGACAATAAGCTCTTCAAGCAAATGAAAACATGAAAAGAGAGGAAAATTCAAACTAATGAAACATCGTCTTTACCAACAACAAGACAAGCAATGTGATCCATGCTGGAAAAGAAATGTTTAGACAAGCAAACAAAAAAATTTCAAACTTGTGTAATAGAGGTCAAAGTCGTAAAAGGACTGAAAACGAAATGCAAGGAGTAAGTACACCTACAACCCGACTCACTAAGTTCACAAACAGCTGAATGGATGAAAATCTATATGCCCTAGTTTCGTTGACCACCCAATGACTCAAGTAATAAAGAAGAAAGATGATAAGCCAACAAGCCAACAAAACCAAATGAAAATCAACTTTCTAGTCAGGGAGAAAATGGTCTAAAAGGCTTACGGGGTCAAAATCATAAGAGCAGAACACACTGGCCAAGATTGGGGACAAACCCTAATCTTCACTTACAGGTATCGATGTGACTGCCTTCCTAAAAACAAGTGCCAGAGGCTAGTCGGCACGACTGTTTCCTAGAAAATTTCACTAGTCAACGTGATTGTTAGTGAATTAAGTGCATCGATTGAGGGAACCAAGGAAAAAAAAAAAATTGAAACAAAGACCAGATCTACTATTATGAATTTCAAAGTCAGGCTAGTAAGCAGGATAAAAGAAACAGAACCAAAGGGAAAAAGTGGAACTAGAAACGTTCACATGAAATCATGAAAACCAAGACAAACAAAAGGATTGGTTCCACATCGGAGTCACCAATTTGTGGTGAAGTAGAATTATAAGTGCAGACACAAACAAATTCCTCTTGCTTGATAATGGGTCTAGCCACAACTGATACATTCTATGGAAGATTTCCTTAGGTTAGAACCAATTAAGAGGGCCTACCTCTTAGTACGCTTATCCCTTTAGATGATGTCATTGCTTGCTCACTCTAGCTATCTCTCGCTTCCTTTTTCAAGCACCCGAAACAAGTAAACAACAACAAACAACAACCGTGATAATAGACAAATTTTAATTCAACCTACTTAACAAGTCAATAAACATTAAGCCATGAATATGTAAGATGACAAATCATGTAGGAAATCAATCGATAGTTGCATATATATATTGATATCAAGAAGATATTACAACCATTGTCTTGACATTGTGGTTCTCCTCTGGAAAGATCAGGTTCCCACACACTTCTGCTAGCATTCCATGATGGCCTCAATCAACAATAGTTTTAAGGCTCTTCCCCTTAGGCTTCACTTCAAACCAAATCAAACTTCTCCCTCACACAACTAGATAGTTACAACTATGAATAGCTTGTTGTTTACTCCAAATCAAAATAGCACTAGCACACCAACATTAACACTTCAACAATAACACTAGCTTTTGCTTGGGAAGAAGGGAGGTTTATATAAGATGAATGGATGGGAGATGGATCCCCTTCTCATGGGAGAAGGCCTTATCGCTTGAGGTAGTTCCATCATTATAGGGGAAAAGAGCCGAAACTGACATCCTCGACCCCATCTGGCCAAACAATTTACCAGACTTTCATTATGAAGCTTCTAGAGTTGGAAGCTTCAGCTCTTAATTTAAAAAAAATCCATAACAAGACTAGCGTGACTAGAACATAGCTCAATCACTCTGGTCGGTGCTAGAGATAGTGTTAATCTTTGCACATTGGTGCAGGGAACATAAGGTTTATTAGCACCGGTCTTGTAAACTGGGCAAAACAGAAGTTTCAGGGGAAATGGTGCAAAAGGGAATTGATCTGCTCATGAAGAGGGACACAACGGGTGGTTTCTTCATGAAGGGAAAGCATGTAGGGTTCATTGTAGAGGTCCTCCAGGATCAAGGAATGGTTAGTACAAGGACAATGACAAAATGATGTGTAACAGGCTTTGGCCTCTCAATTTGATTTGGACTTTTCCCTCATTGCATGCATGGTGTCATCAATGATGGGAAGTGTATGGTACTTAGATAGTGGAGCTTCATTCCACATGACTGGTGACAAGGATTTATTCAGTGACCTGGAGGAGAAATATCTCCATATGCATATCGAGATGGGTGACGACGGGAAGTATAGTGTTACTAGATTGGGCATGATTACTTTTCAGAGGGAACATGGGGCTCCACTCAACTTGAATAATGTTATGTATGTGCTTAGGCTGAAGAAGGACTTGGTATCTGTTGCCATGCTTGAGGATAGAGGCTATGATGTGATCTTCTTGAAAGGAAACGTGTTCCTTCGACACATAGCCACGGGTCAAGTAAAAAAGATAGAGATTTGGGTGAATAATTTCTATAAGCTGGAGGTAGAGGAGTGTTTTCCTTTGAGTACAAAAGAAGAGATGGTGCAGAGCCGAGGCATTGGTGAGTTTTGGCACAAGCAATTGGGCCACTTGCATCATGGAGTTTTGAAGATCATGCAATATATTTCTATTGGGATTCTCAAAGGTACACTTGAGCAAGTTGATACATGAAAGGGGTGTACTTTAGGAAAATACACCAAGGCTTCATCCATGGCCAAACACAGGTATTATGTTATATTTGTTGATGACTTTTCTTGCAAATGTTGGATATTTTTCATGCGGAAGAAGGATCAAACTTTCACAAAGTTTTGTGAATTTAAAGCATTGGTTGAGAAAGAGTTGGGCAAGAAGGTTAAATCTCTTAGGAGTGATAATAGTGGTGAGTATTTCTCGCATGAGTTTAAGAACTTCTGTGTAGCAAAAGGGATTAAATGGGAATTGATAGCACCCCATAACCCACAGCAAAATGGGGTGGCTGAGAGGAAGAACATAAGCATTATAGGGAAGCACAGGTGATGTTGCATGACCAGGTCCTACTACTACACTTTTGGGATGAGGCATGCAACACACCGATCTATTTTCATAATAGAAGCCCACATTTCATACTTGGGATGAAGACACGAGATGAGGCCTTCTTCAGTAAGAGGCCAAATGTTGGTCACTTCAAGATTTTTAGGTCATCGATATATTTCTATGTGACCAAAGATGCACAGAAGAAGCTTGATCCAACAACAAAGTTGGGGATATTTGTGGGTACACTAATACATCTCACAACTATCGGGTGTACTTTTCGACCAGCAGGATGATAGTTGCAGGGATGTCAAGTTTGATGAGCAAAAGGTCATGTGAGTTTCACTTGAGAGGTATCTACAAATACATGCAGTTGAGGAACTTTTAGCTCCTAAGGTTGAGGAGCCTCAGATTAATGTGGAGCAACCACATGTAGAGGATCGGGAGTGGAGACATCCACTTAGGCAAAGTCTTCTAGAGATGGGAGAAAGCACACCATATAGGCAGATATATTATTATTAGATGCTAGCGAGAATGTGACAGTACCCACTTCTTAGCGCAAGTAGAGGAGGTCACTTGAGAGGTATACTAGATACATAGCTCTTATGGGTGAATGTGTTGTGATAGATCCATCTTCTTTTAAGGAAGCAATGCGGTAGCCAGTTTGGGTTGATGTCATGGTGGATGAGTATGACTCCATACTTTGTAAAAAAATGTTTGGGATGTGGTCTCGAGACCAGAGGACAAGTCATTACTGAGCTCCTGTTGGCTTTACAAGGTAAAGCAAGTTGCAGATGGTAGTCTCGAGAAGCATAAGGCTAGATTTGTGGCCCGTGGATTTTCACATATAGAGGGGATTGACTATGATGAGACCTTTGTTCCCATTGTAAGGTACCCGTCGATCAAGTATATATTGGAACTATCATCATAGATGGGTTGGAAGATACATCAAATGGATGTGAAGACAACCTTCCTTAATGGCATGACTGAGGAAGAGGTGTACATAGAGCATCCTAAAGGTTTTGAAACCTTCAATTGTGAGTTGCATGTGTGCCGGCGCAAGAGAGTGTTGTATGGGCTGAAGCAAGCACCTCGTGCTTGGTACACTAGGATAGATAGTTACTTCACTAGGATGGGCTTCATGAAGCGTGAAGTGGATGCGAACCTGTACCACATAGTGGTGGAAGATAAATTGTTGATCATTGTACTTTATATTAATGATCTCATACTGATAGGTGATGATTAGTTGATAAAATCTTGCAATGTGGACCTTGAAAGAGAGTTTGAGATGAAGTACATGGGGCTCATGCATTAATTTCTTGGCATGGAGGTATGGCAGGGAGATGGGGAGTTGTTTGTGTCTCAAGGAAACTATGCCAACAAGGTACTCAGGAGATTCTGCATGGAGAGAAGGAAACCATGGAGACTACTCTAGTAGGTAACTGGAGGAAGGAGGATGCTACTTCGAGGGAAGTATTGGAAGCTATTGTTTACAGGAAGCTTGTGGGTTCACTCATCTACTTTGTGAACACACAACCAGATATGTGTTATGCAGTTAACCATCTTAGTCAAGTGATGGTTATGCCTACCAAGATGTATTGGAAGGCGACAAAGCATGTGTTGAGATATCTCAGGGGAACTTCTCAGCATGGATTATGGTATATACAGATAGAGGTAATGAAAATTCAAGGCTTCACCGATGAATATTGGGTAGGGATTCCATCTAACTAGAAGAGAACATCAGGAGGGATCTTTGGTATTGGGTCAGCAACAATTTCTTGATACAACAAGAAACAGAGATCGGTTGCACTCAGTTCGGCAGAGGCAGAGTACATGACTACGAGTTAGGTAGAATGTGAGGCCATCTAGATGAGGAAGATCTTGGTTGGTATGTTTGGTTAACAAATGGATCCAAGTATGATTTACTACGATAATGAGAGTTGCATCAAACTCTCTAAAAATCTAGCTTTTCATGATCAATCCAAGCATATTGATATCTATATCATCATCTCAAAGATTATGTATTGAGGTGGATTATATTGTTAGAGTACATTCCCACAGAGGAGAAAGATGATAACATTTTGACAAGGGCATTGTCAATATGTAAATTCAAGTTTCACATAGACAAGATCGGGGTAGCTGATAATCTCGTTCTTGTTGAGAGGGAGTGTTGAGAAATGGCAACAAGAAATTCCAATTTAAATTTGTCTTTGTTTAAACTGTGAATTAAAATTGAATTTTATTCTCATAGAAACTTGTAAATAGCTAATTAAGTTAGTTAACTTAATTAACTTAGGAATTTTGAGTTGGAAGTATTTTTGTAGTCATGTATGTGTTCTCCCTAGGTTTTAGGGGTCCAAGATGAGTTTAATTGTGTGTTGTAATTAGATAACTCAGTTTACTGAGTTATGTTCAATTAAATTAGTTCCAAATTGTTTGTGGAACTAATAGAGAGTTAACATCTAATTGGTGCACTAGTGCGTCCACAAGTGTCACTCTAGTTAACAGAATATTCCCTCATTGGAAACACATGCATGTTGATTCTGAGAAAGACCCAATTGAGACTAGAGTGTAGGTATAGTGTACTATCAGTTGTGTGATTTACTGAGTTGTATAGATCATGCATGCAATTAGGAAATCAACCTAGATTAGATTGCACAATTTTAGAAGCATTGGATTCCTAGTAATATGGGCTATTCATCCATAGGAATTGTGAAAGGAAATAGGGGTTTGGAGAGCTGCAGAATAGGCTAAGGATTTGGCATGAGCTAGCTTGTGAGCTGGGAGATTGATTATACTTGTGCAGGGATTGTTCTTGTGAGAAAAAGCATTCTATTCTCATCTTGGATTTCTGATTTAATGCAATACAGAAAGTAGGGGTTTTGAGTTGTGGCTTTCCCCAAATAAACTTATTGTGTTATGTGCCATTGATTTATATTCTTTTTGTTCATATTGTTTTCATCAATCTATTGGCTTTTGCTGGTTGAAAGTAGAAGTAGATTCTTGTCGTGTGCTTTAGTACATTGCATGAGCTTGTGAATCTACAATATTTTCTACAAACCATCAGTGATAAGTAGCAACTTCAACATGAACAAGAATTTTTTTTTGATAAGCTAAATTTTGTTCAAACACAAGGAAGGCTAGCTAATTCCTTTCTTAATGAGTTGGTCGATATGGAAATGGAATATGATGAGGCTAAGAAGAAATTAACTGAGCTTCTATTATGGAAAAAGAATAAAAAGAATTTTCCTAATATTTGTATAATTAATGAAATGAAGAAGACCACAATTCTTCATGCTTGGAAAGCTCACATACACTCAGCTAGAAGAATAATTATGACAATAGAATATATTCGCAATCCATTGGTGCAATTTATCTCTCAACTTCTAAAAGAAACCAAGTTGTTGAAAGAAGACTCATGGGGGGAGATTCCAAAATCAAGAACATTAAAGAAAAGAGTATGAGATAGCAAAATAGAGTCTCAAAAAAAGATTGAGCAAATGGAAAATGTTAATATTGAATTAATCCAAGAATTCTTAGTTAAACCACAAAATTATCTTCATATGACTAATATGATGAAGGACCAAATTACTCAGATATTACTCATGGTTGAGACTCATGTATACATTTGTAAAGTAAATGTTCGACCAAATTCTCCTCCAAAACTGATCAACATTCTAGAAATACACAAACATTAGCAAGTACCCAATAGTTCTTCAAACTATTTCTCCAACAAGCTAGAATCTTTTTTGGGTTTGAATATCAAAACCAACTTTTGTTTTACTATTTTTTTATTTTTTGTTGATAAAAACTAGGAGGAAGAGTACACTTCTCTAATTTTTATAAAACTATTTAAGCAAATCTCTAACACTATGCTAAGGGTTATGAATTTTGGAAAGAAAAGCCTTGGTTACACTATTTACCTTTTTTCTTAATATATCAGTTGAACCATTTGACTATTTCATGTTTCAAAGGAGAAAATAAAATTAGGTACTATAAATTTTATTTGTTTTTCTCATTCTATTATCAAAATCATTGAGGCATTTTTATGTGTTTATTATTGAATAATCTAATAGATTATTATTGATTTGTTGTTTTGTTTAGTTTTAAGCATATAGATTTGAGTTTTATATGTGAATATGGTTAATGAGTTAATTCATTTAACTATTTAAATGAATTAATCATTTCATTCTCAACCAAGTTCATTCAACGATATAATAAGTAATCTATATTTCTTGTTATAAAATTATCTTGTTATTGGTGTCTTTAATTTGTGCATATAAGTATGCTAATGGCCAATGTTGATATTCCCTTCATACATTTGTTATTGTTGCTTACATGAATGGTTTTTAAATAGCTTGAAAAGTTTGATTTGTCAATAGTTCTATAATTTGGTCACACTTTTGATCGACCCCCCCTCTCAGTAGTGTCCTGGTTTCTAATAGAAAGAATGTGGAAAACACAGATCACCTCACAAAATACAATAATATAAAAGGTGAATCGATTGTTGTAGGTGACAATATTGAAAGCAGGGAACTTGTCTTTATAAAATAAAAAGTTTGCATCAATCTTACATTTTTGTAATAAGTTCAAGTATACCAATAATAACTAATCCCTTAAAATTTGGTGAACACCACATTTATGTCTTTAGCTATGGTTTATAGAATAGCCTACCACAAGCCCTCGGCTATTGAGTTTATGGAGAAATATCCAGAACGTGAGAGAATGTTTAGAAAAATAGAGTGGTTTCTATTTTTGGAAAAAATTCAAGGCCATATCATACCTGAAATGTGTGAGTAACACTCCATGTCAACTGATTTAATGTCGAACTAGGGATGGAAACAGATAAATTGAGAATAAAAATACCTACAATTCACATAAATTGAGTTAAAGGTAGATAAAGAAAAATCAAAATAATAAAATATGTTAATAAGCATTTATATAACTAAAAATTAATTAAAAATACTTGAATTAATGAATAGCTAAGTGAAATCCTCTTGTTTTTTAGAATAATTTATCAAAGTATTATAATCTTGGAGAAAATTTCCCTTGATTTGATAGAGCAATAGAAAATTCAACATTGAATTTGTTGTCTCTCTATTGGATCGAGGGAGGTTTCCTCCAAGATTATCCAAATCCTAATGTATTCTCTATTGAACAAGGCCAACCACGTGAAGGTGGAAGCTCTTATGGACCCTCCCCACCTCCCCACATCACTCTCAATTCCCTAGTATACAATCTATCTACTATAAAATATTTGGAATAAACACATTAGGATCCATGAACAGACACTAGAAAAACAAAAAAATCATAAAGAAACATGTGGTTTTGTACATAAAGAAATATATAGAAATCATTCATTAACCTATAACATTCATTCATTCGCTCATTAATCATAAACATAAAATAGTTATCTCAATCAATGTTATCATCAAAAATATCTTTTCATAATAGTACATTGTAACACACCCCGTTACCACCCTTGCAATGTACCAAGGATGAAAGGAGATGGTACTATGTAGACCCAACCTCCAAAGTCTAGTTATGGAAATGGGGTTTAAATTTTTCAATTTTCTTCAACTTTTCCAAACCCAAAAATATATAATTCCATTTCATTCATCTCATCAAGACCTAATTTCCAGCAATATAAATATTGCCTCAATCCAACTCTCGAATCAAAAGATATAACCAGTTAAATATTGGCACATTAGGTCTTTCCATGTCACCTCCCAAGAGGTTCACGTGACATTACTAGAAGCATTTTATGACCCATTCATGACCTATCATGTTATATAAGGGTCCCTTCCTATACATATACATATATATGTATATAATTCACATGACCTCCCTTTTGGCACTATAGTCCTTCATGTGAAATCATGGGGATGAAGGGGAGTCCCTTATTCATGTATGCACATACTACAATTCCATGTGCCTTCCCCCTTTTCTCACATCTAAATATCAACTGGAACAAACCCAGCAAACGGACTCGTAGTGCCATGTCACCCCGAGAGTAAAATCCTAGGAGTTTTCAGAAATGCCTACACTCAAAACCTACGGGGTCCCTAGGAAGCAGGACCGGAATTCCCCCTTCTTATTAATTGATAGTAACTTCCTCTACCCCAAGACATAAAATCCCTGGTGTTCCCTCATTGCTCCCTTTCAGTTTCCTCCAAGATGGCTTCATCAGCTAATACCGTTGGGGTGATGTCACGATGACGTTCTTCACCCCATTAATTTTTCATGGAGTTCCTTTAGCCTACCCCTTTACGAAATCATTAGGGTAATGTTAGTCAAGGTGATATCACAATGACATTCTCCACCCCAGTAATTTTTCCTAGAGCTCCTTTAGCTTGCCCATTTATGAAATCATTGGGTTAACATCAGCCCAAGATGATGTCACACCCTCCACATGACCTCCTTTGGGAGTGCCATGTGCCAATCGTTACAGGACAATTGGCCCCACCAAGACTCAAATTCTAGATGACATGAGTCCTTCCATCATATTTCCATGTTACTACTACGCCACATTGTCTACCATGTTGACCACAGGCCCTACTAGGTACTTGGTCCTTGTAAAATGCATTTTCCATGTTTTGACATGGAGTTCCACCCCGCATATCTAACAAATATTGATTCATAGGGAGATCAATGGCCTAAATTAAATGTGGAAACCCCCTCTACCACATTACAGTGGGGGTTTGCATTCCTAATTATTGAGCATAGTTCCACCGCTTTTATCTTACAACGCTTGTGCCTCATGCAAATTTGATGGTGGAAGTTAAATGTGGGACCCCCATTTTCCCAATGACATCACATGCAGGGGGTATGCATTTCATACTGGTCATCCAATTAAAAAATAATTGTCATCTTTGATCTACGCCAGTGCTTAGGGTTCCCACCCCAAAGCCTATTACCTAGCCATATGGCCTAGCCCCTTTACCAAGGTCTCAATGCCTCCAACTCTATTATGACTTGGCGTCCAACTCAATCCTATGTGGTAGTCCCATATGACTTTGACTTGAGGTAAAGGGTGTTATTATGCATTAGTGCCCTAACCCTTAGCCCCTCCTGCCAAGTCAACTTCCCTTCCATGTCATCAAGGTTTGTCTTGGAAATGTCCTTTAATCTATGACATGATAATGTATTACAGTTATATACATATAAATATATTTGCATTGGCCTCACTAAGGCTTGACCTATTTATATGTATATACATACAATTAATTATATACAAGGATACAGGCTAATCCTTAGGTTAAGTGTCACAATATGTATGTGTGTGTGTGGTTGTATACAAAATTGGATATTGAAACTTAGACACATATTCTAGTACTTATTTCATTACACCATAAATATTTATATACTAGCCTGTATATCATTATACATATAATTATCCCCCTTGAATCGGCCTCAGGTCCCCAGGTTGAATTACACTCAACCCTCAAATTATATAAAGGAATATTCATTGCAGACCTATCTGACAACAACCAAAAATATAGTTTATAGTAAATGGAGGTTCATATGTATATACATAGAATATAATTTTAATTAGTCATGAGGCCATTTATTGGTAACCTCCTCCAATGATAGGTTACATAAGTTGTATCAATAATAGTGTTAACATATCTTGCACGTATATATCAAAATACTGCATAACCAACATAGCCTTGTATGTATATACATACTTATCAAATGTGTTTATGATCATCTCAATCACGGGACTCCTACACCATACCCTAGATAATTCACATTAATCAACAATACAGGGAGTCATATTCCTACATACAAAAGGATCAAACACCTCTCCTATGCTTAATGGTATCTAACTGACACAACACTATGCATATAAATTTCATTGGCATATATATCATATTAAGTATTGTTGCATCAATGGACGGGAGCTAAACCAATCCTCAAAATCACAAGGCCAAGAACGGTTATTATCAACCCATGCTTTCAAAAGACATTTAGATGACATGGTAAACATTCTTGTAGCATTCAAAAGGTGTATTGAATACTTATATTATTTTATTAAGGACTTGACAACTAAGATTGGGAATCTAATTTTCCACCTGATCGTAGACAAGTTGCAGCCAAATATTTCTTGCAGTTGTCACTCCCAAGCCAGATTTCAAAGCTTGAGGGAGAGTGCTCAAAGGATTTTCACTTAACACCATTGTGATTCCATATATTCATCCATCTCCATCTAGCATATAAAACTTGATCAATCAGATTTCCTGCTAATCGCAAGCAGTCTCCCTCCCTAAGCTCTAAAATTTGTGTCACATCTTAGTCTTGTGTATTTTATTTACAGCCTTATTACAATTTTTATAGGAAAGGAATTTTCCCAAAGGCGTTGTCACATATGTGATGTTTCAATGATATAACTAGTATAATCATTTATTTTTGTTTTTCTTCATTTTATAAAGGAATACAGAAATGACTTCATCAATTGCTTCTTTCCCTTAGATTATTATGGCCTTTATAGTTCTCATTTACAACTTGGTCATGTACTCATGACGTTGTTAAGGCTACTACAAGAGGGGCAGATCGTCAACTGCAACAAGAAAGAAATGTTAAATCAATATTTTTTGTTATTATTATTACAAGTATTTCATTAATAAAAAGAGAATTAGAGTGTTATTTACTTGGTTCAGTAGTGGTGTCAAGCGAAGTAGTTTTAGATGTGGCCATATGTTCATCTTCTTGTGTAGCCTCATATGTATGTGCTCTAGAGTTTAAATAATAAAGAGTATAATTAATACACCATTTGCAGATAAATATTTTTATTGTAATACATACTACATTTTTCATAGCACATGAAATACGTCCATTACCGAGACGTAGAACACCTTCACTAGGTGCCACTCCATTGACACTAGGTTGTGTCTCTTACTTGCTTGCCTACTTAAAACAAACAAGCAAATTACTTTATGCCCAAAAATAATAATAAATATATTGTACTAGTAATAGATTAAAAGTATTCTTTCTTGATTTTATTTTCTTGTGTGTTGTGGGAGTGTCTAAATATCGTGTTTGTCCAAAGCTTCTTCTATGTTCAACCATGGCTTGATAATCATGCTTGTAAGAAAGCTCAAGGTCTTCCTTGGTTGGAGATTCATTGAATTCCAACCCCTGCAATTTTTCATAAAAACATGAATTTTGGTTCTTCTGTGCAAATTAAATTAAAACTGTTAACAATTTATTGTTTAGATGCAATTGATTTTTTTATACTTACAATTTGGCGGTTAGTTTGGAATAACCACTTGTTCCAAGTTTTATTTTACCGTGTGGATTTTGTGACTTTGGATGTATGTGGGATCCTATATTAAAAAGATTAATATAAATAGATGTTGCAATGAAGATAAAGCATTAGAATTACATTATTAGAAGTGTCACATTCCTTCCAGAGTCGGCTAGTGCCATTCCTTGTTTTCATCCCTACTTCTCCTTTGCATCATCCACAATGGCCTTCCTCATATGGATTTATTAAATAGACCTTGGTCAGTATAGTCTCCAAAATATTGTGAAAAGACTCATACATTCCAACTCAATCTAAACTTTGGCCACCATTTCGTCCCCTCTTTCTATTCATTAAATTCACTAAATTCAGACCTGGCACATTATTAGTGTAATAGGGAGTGCTTGATATTGAACTACACTTTGACCCACCTCACCATCGAGAAAGAAAGTAGGTGGGATAAATCAATCCAATTTAGGTGAATCCAGAAAGGGATCTTGCTTTATCTAATCCTCTTATTGTATTGATTGAAGGGGGTAGCTGCCATGGGCGTAAAAACAACAAACCTTGTCCATTAACTAAATTCCCTATCCACGCTAGAGAACTAACTTTGAAGAGTCATGAAAAATGATGATTAAAATGGGATTCAAAATTTTTAAACCCTTAAATAAGTGACTTAGAGCATGAAATCATAGGATCTTCTCATTTATCCAATATGAAAACCCATATATATTAGTACCATCTTAGGAAGTGTACCCATGGTAAGAGGCCTCAAAATGTCAATATGATAGACAAGCGTGAGACAAGCATATCTACCATGTGGATAGAGAGACATTTTATAAAATGTCAGTTTATGGGGTAGCTTAGAGGTTTTTATTGAAGAGGATGTCTTGGAAAGATCCTTATTATTGCTATTTTGATGGGAATTCTAAAAGTGACTGCAAGTCAACGACTATTGAACAAAGTAAGATGTGCAAGAATTATCGGTCCTCTCTCTCTAGAATCATTAGAGGACACTAATACTTAGGGTTAATTTCAAGGCGAACCCCATATTAGTCCTACAAATATTTTAAATATTTTCCTTGTTTTGAGGTGACTTCGAATTTGCTGAAAGAACTGTCACCGAATAGGCCAACCAACTTTGTAATGAGCTCATATTTTAAATTGGAACTTTTGGCATTCCACCCTAAGCATATGGTGGGCCAAAGATATCCAGAGTCAAGTCATTCAAGTGTTTATAAAATGTATCATCTCCTACAAAATGATATTATCAATAATTTAAAATAACCGCAAATTATACGTAAATTTCAATTAGATTGTACATAATAATTAAAACAGTTTTTAAATACTTGGAACATTTTCTATTGTCACAGGGATGTGCTCATCATCTACTAAAAAAGTAATCGGTAGTGATCTCATGCTAGTGGCATGAGTATATCCATAAAAGTATGCTTCAAATGTACAATGTCATTGTCAACATCCCATGCACATTTTGGCCTCTACTACTTTAGGGATGTAGTATTTATATCAACCATAGGGGGTGTACTGGTCTAAGTGATTATTGTGTCACTCAAATATGTAGATTGAAAATGGGTACTAGTATGATGCTGTGCTGGTGTAGGAATGGAATCAGTACCAACAGTGGCCTCTATATGCCTATGCTAAGGATCAAACTCATCTAAAAGCTCATGTAAAAAATAAAGTTCTTTTTGTAAAGGAATTGTAAGAGTATAAAAATTCAAATTGTAAATAAATAAATGGGATGTTTTCAAAACCTTCTTTATTGTTTTCACTAGGTATGTGGAGGAATACATTTATTCATCTGTAATATCTTCCTCAGTATGATCTGTGGACTGCTCTAATGTTGGTTCCTTCCCATTGTCACCTCAAGACAATGGTGTTTCCAACAATGCAATGTCATATTATTGTTCATAAGCATTCGTTTACATGAATAAAGATAGAAAGAAATGTAAAAATCCATTGTTTCGTCAAGATAGAAATAAAGTAATCAAAAGGCATAAGAGGGTTGGGACAACATGTATATGAAGCCTCTTACCTTAGCATAGAGGTCTCATTTTTCCAATTAAGAAAATTAGCTCTAAATTTGGCCTTCCCTAGCCAACAATTTCCCTTTTAAATGGTTGAGATTTAATGGATACTTTGAGAGATTTTGCTAGCCCTAGGTTTAAAACCCATAGTCACCATCTAATAGCAAATGATAGTTGTTGATTTAAGCCATCCATAATTGTTATTTTGCCTCATATGGCAAGAAAGGTGAAAAAAAAAATCTAAGTTCGCCATCAAATATAACACTTCCAAAGGTCGTGAATGTTATAATTTTACCTTACGATCTCTATCGGAAATTACTTTAAGGGATCAAGATATGGGAAGGTAGACTAATGTGAACACAATAATTGGTAAGACTTAGAAAAATCCATATGTATTCTTTTAATTTTTATGATTATGAAAAATACAAATGAAAGTCCCCAAAATTTGAAATGCAAGAATCAAGGTTCATATATGGCTACAACAAAATCCTCAAATATCAAAAAAGAACCTAAGGGAGAACACAAAAACAAGAAACAAATATCCAACATGGAGAGGCATTTAAACCCACTCATCAAAAATCAATTGTACAAGAACTAACCACAACACCCGAGGCAATGTAGAAAGTATCCAATCAAGTTAAGATAACATCAACATAATCCTTATCCACCTTAACTGAGAGAAGGTAATAATAAACAAAGTGATTATTAACCATCTATGCGCCATCTTGGTATTAAAATACCATGTACCTAACTTGCAATACAAGTATCCTCCAAAATGTTACTGAAATCATCAATAATCAAGACTGGGGTTTTTACCATGCACACAAAGGGTTAAAAAAATTAGCAGTTTACCATGCACATGGAGGGTAAAAAAAAAAGGTTTTTTTACCATGGTGCCATGTCCTGCTTCATTTGCATTCCTCTAGCTTCTCATTCCTATGCAAGATTCTTGATATGTTGTGATCTAGCCATCATTATTGGTCCAATACCATTGAGAAAGGAAGGGGTTCATATACATAATTAGTTGTGAAGGAGGGGTTTGAATCACTAGTGAGGGGTTCTATATAGGGAAAATTTTAAGGATGGAAAATTATCTTGAAGTTTAAAAACATTGGCGAATATGACTAGTTCCTAATATGCAAACTATAAAAAATTTATTGATGTATTTGTAAAATTATTCAAATTTATTATGATTTTATATATACTCCCCATATAATTTTGGCGATTTTTAAGGTAAAATAATTTTATATTGTAAAATTTGGGCAAATTAGTTTTATAAAAAAATGGAAATTGGTGAATATTGTTTTTCAATAATTCTTGGAAAATTAGCCTACCTGCGAATTTTAGCCCCTAAAATTTTCCATGGTCCTGTAGGGTTCTTGCAGGGGTGATTTTGGCTCCCATGCATGGGTTAATGTAGATTCTATATATATACATAATATATATATATATTTATATATATATATATATTATATATTGTATATATATATATATATATTATATTTATATTGTATATATAATATATGAATTATTGGTACTTGGTTCCATGGGGTTCTTCCAAGGGAGGGAAAAGAAGAGAGATAGGAATCTTCACTTAGGAGGGGTAAGGATAAAATGGAATTCTCCAATAGATTCATTTGATGTAGCATGCAAAGGGATTCATGATATTGCAATTAGCAAGTAGAGATTGGAGTTATCAATCAATTCTAGGGGAAAATTTAGAAATAATAACGTGAGAAGAGAGAAAGATAAAAGAAAGATATGAAGAAAACTAGATTCATTAGTATTTAAATTTGATTATATTAATATATTGAAATATTGTAATCAGGGAAATTTGTTTAGGTGTCAACAAAAATCAAGTGATCACAACAAGTTACCAAAGGAAAATAAAAAATATAGGGTTGATTAGCCACAATTCCTTTTATGATATAATAAACCCAAGAATTGTAGATGAATTAACTCATTGTGTTTAGGCTTGATGTATGTGTTGAAGCCTCTTGGTCTAAGGATGATAGTCATGATAGGCCTTTAGGAGAGTGTTCAATATATCGAATGAACTTCCAAATATATCCCAATATCTCATAAAATAGAGTACTTGTGATTCATATCCAACACAATGTAACATATAATATTAAATCTATGACACAAATACTATAACATTAAAGCGTTTAATGGTTATATTAGGTTCCCTAAGAAGGGTTGTTATTTCCTTCACCCTAGATATTATGGAAACTTCCAAGAGTTGGAGGAGTTGAATTGTTCAAGGTATGAAAGAGAAAATCCTATGAGTTTACCTTAGTGTGAAGAAACATGCCTTCAAGCTTAGGACTAACCTAATAGTAAGAGATCCTTAGAGAGGCCATGTTGGAGAAGATAATTAACAAATTTCAATTAAACAACATGGAATAATTTGAGTATAGCTATAATATGGGTTCTAAAAGATACAATATTTAAAGGGTTAAGATAAATTACAAAGAGGAATGGAGTGGGGAAAATAGGTAAGGGAATGACCACAAGGAATAGGTGAAAATTAAAGTAACCATTGGAGACAATTATTTGTGTAAAAAAGGTAAAATTATGTGATTTAACCATAACATCAAGTATATGAGGCCATACCATGATAAATTCCCAAAAATACAGATTATCTATTTTATGTGCATCAATACACATTTCTAGTACTTCTAGAAAGGATATGGTTCACTTAGTACTTTGAGACTAAGAAAATTTTGAATCATTTGACCCCATAAACAATAAATATTAATGAATATGGGCCTTTGGGTACCTGTAATATAGTCCCAAGTAAATATGGACCCAATAATGGGATTGCACCTCAAATTGAACAATAGGTACCTAACCAATTGAGCTAACCCTTAGGGCTAAATACATACCATGATAAAGATACTAAAAAATAACAAATAATTTCATATCCTTGACATTTATGTTGTAATTTTGTTGTTTAATTATCAAATTGTGTCATTCGTATTTCAGTCTCAAAACACTCCCATACCGTCAACGCATGCATCTGTTATAACCATGTTAAATTTCAGTGCATACAAGCACAAATTGAAAAAATATCAACGTTGGTTGCATACATAACCCTCTTTATCTAGGGTAAATTAAAGAAAGCATAATTTCCATTGATTAGTAAATCTTAAATGAATTGAACATTTACCTAACCCCAAGAGCATGGAAAGAATTCAATCTATGACTTTTCAATAGAAAATTAAGGAGTTTCAACAATAGGTACTCGACCAATTGAGCTAACCCTCAAGGCTAAATACATACCATGATAAGGACGCTAAAAAATAATAAATAATTTCATCTCCTTGACATTTATGTTATATTTTTGTTGTTTAATTGTAAAATTATTCATGTGATTCATATTTGAGCCTTTAAACCCTTCCATAATGTCAATGCATGCATCTACTATAACCATGTCAAATTTCAATGCATACAAGAACAAGATGGTGAAAAACAAAATCAACATTGGCCCCATACACAACCCCCTCTGTGTGCGATCAATTAATGAAAGCAATTTCCACTGATTGGTAAATTTTAAGTGAATTGAACATTTACCTAACCTTCAGAGCATGGAGAGAATTCAACCCATGACCTCTCAATAGAAAATTAATATGCTTTTACAATGGGTACTCGACCATTTAGATCTAATGGTATAAACCTTAATGAGCTTCTCTTGGTTTCAAGAATAATATATTCTCTATTGAACAAGGTCAACCACATGAAGGTGGAAGCTCATATGGCTCCTCCCCATTTCCCCCTCTCCACCCCCCCTCCCCCCCCCCAACATCACTCTCAATTCCCCAATACCAAATTTATCTACTGTAAAATATTTGAAAGAAACATAGTGAGAATAATGCATAGCTACAAATTAAGAAAACAAAAATTTAAGGCCAATGAAAGAGGACAAATCAACTAAAAACATATAAATAGATACCTCATGCATTTAAACATTTTTATATCATTAATCTTATTCTTCATCTAAGTCAATATTTGTATCATCTAATCTAGAATTTATATTTAAAGGATTGGCCTTTTAACATCATAATCAAGGTCTTCATTTCCAATCATATCAATGTCTATATCATCATGAGGAACATTATATCTTGTGCGTGGTTTGATTGTTTCATGTTCTTCATCTGACAGTACATTTTTGATATCATATTCATATAAAACATTGTCTCGATTAACATCTTGACCTTCTTCAACATCTTCGTCTTATGCATCAATTAATTTCTCCTCTACATCATCATCTTCTTCAATATCATCTTCTTCCTCTACATTATACATTACCATCCTTCCCCTTGGATCATATCTAACAACATGTGACCAACCCCCTCTACGTGGAACCTCTATGTAAAATACCTATTCACATTGGCTTGGAAGAACATCGGGCTCTGATCCTAACTCAATATTCCTTGTATTAACCATGATAAATCAATTAGATGCTCAATAACAGTTCTATTAGGATCACATTCATTTGTTCATAGCAAGTACCATTTGATGTCGAACATAATTATTTTGAAGGATTTAAAGTCACACTCAAGTATATCTTCCAAATACCCATAGAATCGATTTTCAATGATTTTTGGATGTCTATCACTTTTAAAGGAAACATTAGTAAACCAAAATATTGCAGTAATCCCACTATCATAAATTTTCATCCTTTCATCCAACTTTTCAATGCGAAAATTGTGTCCATTGCATGACATAGCCTTGTAGTGTTTTAACTGCAATATATGGTAGGCACATAAAAAGGGCATTGTTAATTTACAAACATATTTTTACCTGGAAATTATGCAAATCAAGAAAAAAAATACACCATATACATCAATATATATTAAAAAAATAAATAACATGGGTGGATATGCTTGTATGTTTATCTTTTAAACCATTTTCTAAATCAATTTCCCTCTCTGTAAGATTGTTATCTCTTTCACTGCATCATTCAACTTTTTTGAACAATGTAGCCACATCACCCCATGATAAGTTACTATCAATAGATTGTTTATAGTGTTCAATACATACCTTTGTCCAATTATTATTATTTGCAATGTATAAATGTATTGCATCCCACTCTTGTCTTACTATCATAAAATAAAACAATTCACATATAATTAGTTTCCATGATATACTTTCATAATAATGGATTATGAATGGAGACTAAAAATTAAATAAGAACAACGTACATAAAAACAAAAATTCAATAAATTTATACATTGCAAATAGGTATTAATATTATTATTTCAATACATATCAAAGCCTTTCCCCAATAGGTGCTCCCCTTCAAATTTATTGACATATTTAACATCCTAAATGTGATCCACATTATTACTTACAGTGAATATAGGAATATATTGAGTAATATAAACCATCGTTTGATATACCATATATCCCTCTACCACAGAACTCTCAAGACATACTCTTTGTCTAACCAAATCCTTCAATGATTTCAAGTGCCTCTCAACCATCCACATTGACCTTGTGTGTACAAGTCCACACTTTTCAATCTCCTTAACTAGGTGTATGAAGTAGTGTTCTTGTGCATTGAAAATTGTCAAAGGTTGATACTTTTTCATTTCACACATTATACAAGTAATTTTTATCTTCCAATACTTTATTTATTTTTTATTGATTTCTTTAAATAACAACCATCTACAATTTATGCAAAAAAAAATCACAGGAATGAACAAAAAAGTACATATAAGTACATTACAAGTAAAATTCATGTTGTCAAATATATGTTGACCAAAAAATTGAGAAAATTACACTTTGCATATAAATCACCACTTACCTCATGTATTTGCCAAGATGATATATAACTTCTTTGACATTGTAGTCAAAGTTATCTGGGAGATATAGAGGTAGAACATATTGTAACAAAAAAATGAATCATTATTTATTCTTAAATTAGTAACAAAAAAAACACTAACAACATTTTCACAAATATACAAATATATACACCAAAATAATTACCTTAATTAAGGTATGCCAATCATGAATTTTTATCCCACTTGATTCATCTTTCTTTGTTAGGATATTCTTTATGTTTGAAGAAAATATAGTGGGAAATTTAATTTTTTCAATGACTTGTTTTACATCCTTTCCTTTCTCCTCTGTCAATAACCATGGAAGGGCACTTATATTTTGGTATCAATCACTATTTGAATGAATCACACTTTTCATTGCATGATTGTACTCTCTAATGTCATTACAAATCTTGACAATTTTTTCTCTGTCTCTCCTTCCATCTAAGATCCGCCATAGTGTTTTTGTTACATAATCCTAATGTGCATTGTATCAAGCAAATGAATAATTCTAGGTTCTCATAGTAGGGGAGCCTATTGAATTGTACAAAATAACTTTTTATTCCTTGTGGAAGTGCCCCATTATTAATTCCTTCATGATCACGACCATCAATGTGAAGCATAATTAAAGATATTACAACAATGCTTTTCAATTAATATTGTTAACACAAAGCAATAAAAATAGAAAATATTCCAAATATTTCATGTGTGATACATAAACAAATTCTTGATCCATACCTTGAGGACTAATTCTATTACATTTAAATTTCCATAGACGGGATGTCATTGTCCATGGTATTAATCCAGTCTCTACTTTCCCATTTTTTTTGGTACTTCGATATGTATGGTTCTTAAAGAGGAAGTGCTTATACTCATCAAACACATCCTTTCCTAAAATTCTAGAATGACAAGACTTTATCTTAGGACCACAAATTGGACATGAAAATTCACCCTTTGTTTAAAGACCTACGAGATATGGATTAAATTATATACCAATTATTTAAAGTATGTTATTTAAAAGTGATTCATGGCATGAACTTCATAAAATAAAACATTATTAAAGTGCAGTGTAACATTATAACATACCATGCCCCAATCATGGTGCGAGCTGGATAGCAATTCCGTTATGAAAAATTAATGACGACACACTTGGGATACAAACCCACCACCCTCCACATGCTTGAGGTATATGGTGTAGTGGCTTTATGCATGCATGGCGTAAATACTCCCACAGGAGGTGACAAAGGTATTGAATTTTGGTTTTTCCATTTGGTTAGTTTCTCCGTGAGAGAAGTTAGTAAGCGTCTTATTCATGGTAGAGGAGTGAGGAAGGGTGGTGTCGAGATCTGTGGAATGGAGTGGATTCATGCAAGTTAGTGGGTTAGTCTTCTCTTTGCATGGGTAAAATGGTATGTTATATGCTATTCCTTTCTCTCCTCCATGCAATGGCTTATTTGTTTGATGGAATTCGGACTATATGGCTTTGAATTGTCGGGGTTTGTAAGAAATAGAGGCGCCATGCATCTACATGCATGTGTTTTCCTGCTGAAACAGGATGGGGTTATATGGGGTATCTATCTCTACGGTCAGTCCCTGGGACATCCTTCTGGCTCGGCTTGGAATCCTTGGGACTTGGGGATGGGTAGGCTAAAATTTCGCTCCTGGGTTTTGTCTTTTCGAATTTTCTAGGGATGGGTCGGGACTTTTTATCTATTTTTCGAGAATTGAATTACTGACTGGAAAACTTTATGTGCTTTCCATTACCCCTTCCCCTGTGTGACTCTTCTTGGGCGTATGTTTACGGCTCTGCGATGGTTTGGGTACTGGGTTTGTACCTGTGGTTTAAGCTCCAGCGTTTTCTCTATATTATTTTTTGATTGTTATGCTAATGGGCTCTGGGTTATGGCAATTGTATCTCTGTTTAGTTCGGTCGGTAAGTCAGGTTCTTATCGGAAACTATTGTTTCATGTGTTGGGTGTGGAGCTTAATTATCTTCCTTATTCAAAGGTATCGTCACATTAGACCCCATTTCGTAATGTGGTGGCAACGTTGCCTATAAAATGTACACTAGTAGGGGGTCCAGGGGGGGAATGACGATTATTTGGAGCCCCCCCACCAAGGGGTAGTGCTCTTGAAGCAAAAAATAGATGCAAAATTGCTTTGTAAAATGTTGTAATTTCGTAGTCAGTCTGGGTTGTTCATTAGGCGAAGATCTGACGGTAGAAGTCATGTTTAATTTAGGGTTTTTATGCCCTAGAAAGAAACCCCTCACTATATATGAGGGAATTGTATTGCATCTATGTAGATATTTATTCTGAGTGAGAAAGAGAGAGGATATTGTGTGACAGCGAAGAGGGAATCACAGTGGATCTGTTGTAGGTTGTATCTCTTCATTTTTCTAGGTAATATAAAAGGAAGGACTGGTTGTTTCTCCATGGACATAATCCAAATTGGGTGAACCAGGTATATTTGTGTCTCTCTTCTTTTATTCTTTTCCTGTGTTTATATTTCTGCAATATATTTCATATGTTCCATTGCTCTATAATATATAATTTTCTAACATCATGCTTCTTCCTTGGCAAGTGCGCGAGGCTGTAGTGTCACCTGAAAGCTGGGAGATTTTGGGCTCGAGCTACCACCTGTGCAAGCAATTTGATTTACCATTTCTCCACTAAAAGTTGTAAGCAAATGGAAATGGCTCGGTCAGAAATTGCAAAGGCACGAAGCCCATCTTTGAGGGGCCAAGGCAAAAGAACCAAGGGAACGCGATGGCAAGGTGGCCTAGCTCCTCTAAGGGAAAATCGAGGGGTTGAAAACTAGTTTCCAGCATCATAAATGATGTGGCTACAGCTTATCACAAAGGAACGAATGAGTAAATCATGTAGTTAATTGAGGAGTGGGAAGCAGAATTGAACCGTTATGTTGGCTCAATGGAAATTGAGGTGGAGGACTGACGAGCTATGGTGCGGGATCTAGGGCACTCCTGTGGTCGCATCACTCAATTCAAACATACCTTTTTCTTGTATTGGTCCATGAAGAGTATCTTGGGAAAGGCTTTGGAGCAGGTATCTATGGGCATGGCAGCAACGATGCGGGACTTTCCTAACTATAAACAAGAATTTCATAAGCTCCAGTTTAAGATGCAAAAACAAGATGGTTTCCTTTGACGGATTGAAGAACACCTCCCTTGCATTCTCTCATAGACAGAGCTCCTGGGTTCCAATGCTAAGGACCTGGATCCAGTGGAGTCTGCATCTATCAAGGGAGCATAGTAGTATGTTAGTTGGTCTCTTAGTTTCCTTTTTCTTTTTGTATGTGGGAAGATTTTAGTTTTCAGAATATTGATCATTTTTTTTAGGCATGTAGTATTCAGGTGAGGCAAAGACATTCAGACTCATCTAGCTTGGTTAGAAAGACTTATTATTTTTTTTATTGGATGACATATCACGTTGTTAGGTGGCTAATAGACTTGGCTTCCCTCAAGGAAATTTGAGGCCACCTAACTATATGTTATGTGGATGTATATTTATTTTATATTAGTGAAAATGGAAGGACCTACCAAGCTTACAAAAAAAACATTATAACATACCATAAAATAAAAAAATATCCCTAGGCATCGTGAATTGTCCATACATTAATTGCATGGAATTAAACTCCCTTTGCACACATGTTGGTCTAGAGATATCATACATAGTGATGCCCTTCCATAACTCTAGTAACTCATCGATAAGAGGATTGATATATACATTCATATATTTGACTTGGTACTTACATGGAATAACCATTACCAACATTATGTGCACCCTCTTTATTGACATCCTTGGACGAATGTTATTGGTGATAACAAAAACTGGACACACCGAGTAAGTAGATTTGAGCTCTCCAAATGGATCAACACCTTCAGTTGCCAACGAAAGCCTAAGATTACGAGGTTCATCTTTGAAATGTGGCCATATTTCCTCTATCTTCTTAAATGCAGATCCATCTATAGGCATTCAAATAAAACCATCTTTACTTATGTTCTTTACATGGTAATCCATAAAATGTGGTATGCTTTTATACCAAAACAATCACTGCAAAAGTGCAATTATGGTAATGTAAATAAGAACCTTGTGAGGCACATTTTGTGTTGCTTGATCGGTTCAATATATACTAATTTTACATTTTGGAAATTATTCTTTCGAAGCATGTTCTCCATAATACAGAATGTGATCATCAATACATGCATGATTCAATATATACTAAATTTACATTTCGGAAATTATTCTTTCGAAGCATGTTCTCCATAATACAGAATGTGATCATCAATACATGCATGAATAACTTGACGCTCCATTCCAATATATTTTATAAAGGCATGTAAATCTCGGTGTGTGTGAAGTAAAACTTTGACAATGCTAATAGAAATTCACCTAACAATCTATTAAAAATTAGTACTTCTTACTGTAAAGAATATTAATCCTACACATTGCATCCAAATTAATTTACATATGATCAGATAACAATAAAAATAGAGGAAAAATGAAAAACTTTATAATCATGTACTAAATGTCACAAAATATATTACATACCTTAGGAGTTGTATGACACAAGTGTTTGACAAACCATTCATAACCTGTAAGTTCACTAGTAGCAACATAGCATAGAGAAGACCTATTTTCACTACAATGAACCCATGTGATTAACTTCCTCTTTAGCTCCCTTCTTTGCTTCCACTGATTATTTTAGTGTATTTTTCTCCACTTTTTTGGAAAAATCGGCTCTATTTATCAAGATGGCACTAATTTTGTGCTAGGTCCCTATACTACTAGTGTAACCCCTTATTGTTATTAGTACAACCCCTTATTATCATGGAAAATTTTAGGGGCAAATTTTCGCCTTTAGGGGAAATTAAGGGGTTTTAAATTTTCAGTGGGCGAAACTTTTGTATCATAGTACATTTTTACAAATAGCCTCAAATTTATTTTATAAAAAAATTAGGTATGGAGGTTAGCCCACCT
>APFE031063368.1:548138-558837 GCA_000404065.3 Pinus taeda
GGTATTGACCCATGGTAATACCATGGTATTCATGTGTGAGCATAGACTATTTAAAGGGGAAATTCTATCATCTTAGATCCATCTTAATTTTGGGTCTACCAAGTGCTCAGAGAGATAAATAGATTTCATCCTTTTGAGAGTGGTAGATGTTGAGTTACGATGGATATAGGTTGGTTTTTATGATAATGAAGATATTAAATAGGCTTAGGAAATTATATTGTAAAAACATCTTAAGATGAATGGTTAAAGCTACATTTAGTCACTTCACAAAATTTAGTAAAAAGTACCAATATCTCCATTAATATTGGGTTTTCTGAAATTCAAAACAGTGAAACCTTATCACTCTTTCTACATCACCCTCACAGAAGATTTCCCACCATTTTTCAAACATTCTCAATATGTTATCTTCATGAAAAAGTTTAGGTACTGATGTTGGATTAATTGTTTGAAAAAAAAGCTAGTTTGTACAACCTTTCATCTTATGTGCTATTCTTAGTTTGTTCTAATGGTCTGTAGGGGTTGGAGCCACTGCACCATATTTTCCTAAAAGGTGGAGATTGTTCACCAAAAAGGAAATTAATCTACATGTTACAACGCTATTAAAAAATGTGAGATGTATATGCTAATAAGCAATTTATATTGGGAGAGACGTAATTAAATTTTATAATTTAATCGAAGATTTCCAATTAAAATAATAATAAATCTACATTTATATATTCATATATTGATTGGAAGGCTTCTCACAATGGTCACTTCTTTCAATTATATCCCCTTCAAGCCTTTGGGATACCTAATACTTTCTTATATAATATAGTTGGGGCTTGCTACTTGTTGGCGTGTTGGGGTAAACAAACTTGATGTGTTTTTTTTTTATCTCGCAGTTAGAGTATATGGAATAAGAAAAAAATTGATAACTTGAAAAAAGTGGTAGCTTGACAAAAGTTGCAGAGAAAATATTAATCTCTCCTACCTTGGCAAAACTCGTAGTCAATATCAACACCTACAAGAACTTTGTTGTGGAATACTATCAAAACTATAGAAGGATATGAAAGAGTGTATTGTAAGAACCTTGACAAACACAGTGACTGAAACTTGGAACATTGTTTGTAGGAAGAGAAAATTATGTTTCTTTTTTCCAAACATTTATGTTAGTATATTACAATTTAATGAATATGTTTTCTTATTATCATATACGGTTTCATACTTTAAGAAAACATTCACCAAGACGTCACAATGTTTTATTATTCAGTGAAAGATTTGCCAAGATCTTACAAGATTTTATAATTTAGTGAAAGATTCTCCATCACTGTACAAGATAATATAATCTGGTGAGAGATTCGCTAAAAAAATTATATATACATATTATATTATTGAGAAAATCATCTCCCATTTTTCCTATGTATCATGGGGGTTAGCCCATTTATTATACATATTAATTTAGAGTGGTTCTTAAAATTTTCCCTGCTTATTACATTTTTTTGCCCATGTAGTCCCCATATTGTTATTATTTTTCCCTTACATTATTATTGTTATGTCGACTCAGATTATATTATGACCCCTTAGACTCCGATATATAGAAAGGAGGTCTTGTCATCTGTATCATCCAAGAATTGTCTATTTGTGTAATGTAAAGGAGGTTTCCCCTTCAAAGAGGCTTATTTTTAAGGCATTGATCTCTCTTTTCTATCTTTTTGTGAGTTGGTTTCATAACATTTGGTATTAGAGATTTGGATTCTAGGGTTTCGCTACTCCAAACAAATCAACGTGGAGTCTTTGCGATAGCTTTTTCGCTACAAAGTTTCAGAAGCTAAAAACAAAACCCATTTGAGAAGAAATCCAGATAACCCTCGGGTCCAAATTTTAGATCATGTATTGCTATATTTTCAAAGATATGATTTGAGGAAGTTAGGGTTTTTGCAAGCTCCAGAATTTCATCTCAAACAAGTCATTGTGGAATTTTTGCTATAATATTTTTTCTACGAAGGTTCAGACTCTGAATTTAAAACCCATTTGAGCATCAGATTGAAATTTCGTAAGAAGTTATAGAAAGAGGACGGATTGTAGTTTTCTGTGTATATTTTTTAGATCCGAAGATCGAAACAATGACACATGGAATGTAGTACAAATTCTCCCTACTGAAGAATTATGTAATCAGGTCATCTTAGGAGATTGTGCATAAATCTTTCTTGGAGAATCCAGTTTTGATCAGACTGGTGGCATTGGAAAGAGGATGCAGAGGGATACCCAAGTCGTAATTTCGGAATTGGGAGATCTGAAGTTACAGAGTTACAGTCGTTTCAAGATCAAGCTCCTAAAATCAAGAAAAGGTGACATGAGGAAGTTTGATGGCAAGGATCCGGTAAATTGGATACTGCAGATGGAGCAATATTTTGATCTACATGAGGTGCAACTATTACAAAAGGCATGTATTGCATCTTCATATTTATAACTAGATCAATTTTTATGGTATAAAAGGTTTTGTCCTCGTAAACCACTTGTTACGTGGTCAATTTTCATGGAGGAAATGATAGCACATTATGAGGATACAAAGAGAAACATCTTCTTTAGCCAATTGATAAATCTCAAACAAAACTATTCAATGGAAGAGCACATTGAGGACTTTCAAAAATTGGATATAAGGGTAAATGATATTCCAAAGAAGCAAAGGATTGATGTCTTCATAGGGACTTTAAAATATAAGATTCAACATGAGGTTCGTCTTTGGGAACCTGATTCATTATAGAAGGCATTCAGGTTGGCAAGAAAAATTGAAAGCAAAATTATGAAAAGAAGGAATCCCACCACTCACAACTATAATTATGGAAGTGCTTTTTCTCCTAGCCTTCCACAACCTACAAGGTTTACACCACAACAATTGGAAGAAAAAAGAAAAAAAGGGTTTTGTTACAATTGTGATAGAAAATACACTAAAGGTCATAAGTTTGCTAAGAATAAATTATTTACTTAGATTATGAAGAGGAGGAAGAAAAGGATCAAGAAACATCAAAATAAGAGGATATGCACTAGAAACCAACCCTAGAGAAAGAAGAAATGAATCCGACCATATCTTCTGAAGCATTAGGAAGAATTACCACTCCTCAAACTCTCAAGATAGAAGGACATATCAAGAAGAAAAAGGTTAAATAAGTGAAATATCACATCGAGAAAGAAGAAATGAATCCGACCATATCTTGTAATGCATTGGCTAGAATTACCACTCCTCAAACTATCAAGATAGAAGGACATATCAATAAGAAAAATGTTAAAGAAGTGAAAGATCACATCGAGCATCAAGAAATGAATCCAACCATATCTTGTAATGCATTGGAAGAAATTACCACTCAAACTCTTAAGATAGAAGGACATATCAACAAGAAAAAGATTCAAGTAGTGAAAGATCACATTGAGCATCAACAACAAGTTCTCCAACTTTTAAAGGATACCGCCACTTTGGTGCAAAATTGAATGAAACAATAGGAAGATCAACATCATAGTGAAAGAAGTTTTGATGTAGGCGATTGGGTATTTTTACGGCTACATCTCAAGCAAGCTATTTATGAGAAGGAAATGTTGGCAATACTACATGCACTTAAGAAATGGTGACCTTACCTAATGGGAGGACACTTCAAGGTAAAAATGGATCATGATAGTCTAAAATACTTTTTAGAAAAAAAATTATCTTTAGAAGAACAAAAAATATGGGTCACAAATATTGGGTTATGACTTTTAAATCATCTACAAAAAAGAGAAGCAAAATGTTGTTTCAAATGCAATCTCAAGAAAGGATGAGGATGTGAAAGCATTGTTTTGTGCTATTTCTATTATCCAACCAAATTGGATAAATGAAGCAAGGGATGAATGGAAGAAAGATGAAGAAGTGTGGCCACTCATTCAAAAGTTGTAGAAGATCCCAGTTCAAACAATATTTCCAAAACTTGACAAGGAAGGAAAAATCATATTGAAACCCAGAGCAATCACAGAAACAAGAACCTGACAGCTACAAATTGATCAATTTTAGAGTATCTCATTAAGTGGAAGAACTTACCCTCTAAATATTCCACATGGGAGAAATGGAATTTTATATAGAAGCATCAAGAACTACTCAAGTGTTGAGGACAACACTTTTTGAAGGAGAGGGGCAATGTTAGGTCCCTATACTACTAGTGTAACCCCTTATTGTTATTAGTACAGCCCCCTTATTATATTGTTGTGCCCATGTAGTCCCCATATTGTTATTATTTATCCCTTACATTATTATTGTTATGTCGGCTTTGATTATATTATGACCCCTCCCTATATATAGAAAGGAGGTCTTGTCATTTGTATCATCCAAGAATTGTTCATTTGTGTAATGTAAAGGAGGTTGAACCCTTGGAGAGGCTTATTTTGAAGGTGTTGATCTCTCTTTTCTATATTTTTGTGAGATAGTTTCATAACATTTTGGTAATTTTTTGTTGGTCACAGACAATCAACACTATTTAGCACTGACTTTAGTGTCGACTAACACACCCAGTTTAGCCTCTTCTTTAGCTCCTGATGTAGCTTCATGTATAGCTTCCTATGTAACGTCCTATTTTTCTCCTCATTCTAGAATTGTATTTAGCGTCCATTTTAACTTCCTTTTTAGCTTCCTTTGTAGCTTCATTTTTAGCTTCCTATGTAACATCCACATAACATCACATTTTTCACCTCATTATGGCATTAGATATGACATTTTATGTTCCACATGCCGAGGATGGATTTTGTAATTAAGTTGGGGGAAGGAATGTATAGTATGTATCGTATGATACATTATAAGCGTAGCCAAATTTTGTAAAAAAAAAAAAAAATAATTCTTCCACAAAAAAAATGAACATAATTACATCTTCTTATTTCTGAAAACATCCATTAACCCCAATTATCCTCAAAACAACTAAAAGGGGAACAGAGACTCAAAGATCACTTAGGGAGGAGCTCAAAGGAAAGACACCTCTAGCGTAACAAGAAACAAGTATGTATGAAGCCTGCAAAGAGTGAAAATATACAAAAAACAAAATGGCTCCCTGCCCCACAGTCAGAAATTGTCAAGTACTCGGCATGACCAAAACAAAAGGACAAATGGAAAGAAAACGACCTGCCAAATTTAATATTTACTATATGGAAGACACACAATACACTTATCCTAAATCAATAATTACCCATTGTCACCATTAATGTTGTTGTCATTTCTGAAAATCAATGTGACTACTTGGTAATCATTCCTAATAGTTTTCATTTACGATTAAAGGTTTGAATTCATCGAAAGGGTAACCTTAATTATTCCCTAACCATGCCTAAATTTAATTCAATTTATATTCTCTACCCAAGTGTTTGTATTGACCATGTTCCACCTTGTAATAGTTTTTGAGCAGTAACAGTCTCTAAAATACCCATGGGAGGAGTGGAAATTTGCCATGAATCAGACTCCATTGATGTGCTACTACACCATCGAGAAACCCTATCAATATTTAGGAATGCAGGGTGGTTAGTCTACTTTGAGAAGTTGCAGGGTTTCAACGAATAGATTTCTATGGAATTCACAATGGATCTATAGGAGCAGCATTAATATGTTAGAGGATTTAGAATTGTTGTTATAGGGGACATAATTTCTAGGGTGACAAGTTTACCTCATATAGGGTCTCATTGGTTTTCTAGGAAAATAGCAGTCCAACATCTAGGGAAACATTTTTATACCGAGGAGAGGAATTAAGGAGCAAGGGGAGAGGTATTGATAGAACATCCCTTCCTCACCCTTGGGATGATGTGGGTTTATTTATTCATAAATTTGTTACTTGTGAGGGACATTTTGGGATAGTATTCAATTATCATTTTCAGCCATTGGCACATCTTCATAATGGACCACTGATAAAATTTACCTATTATTTGCATAAATATTTACAACATATGGCAGAGATGGTGTGTACCGAAAAACATCCAAAGATCTTCTTAATCAACCATGCACTCATCAAGTTAATAATAATTCATTCACTACAATAGTAGGGAAGCACGTGGACTGTTTTATTAGCAAAGTCACATGCACCAACCACTGAAATAGAGGAAAGTGTCGATAATTTTTACACCATTAGCCACCTAAATATCTAAGGAATGTACTAAGATAGAAAAACCAAATGATTCTGAGGGACAACAGAATGAAGAGAAAGAAGAAGAATTTGTAAAAGAACATACCTCGGCACCTGAAGTTCATGTTTTTCCACCTGAATCAAAGGAACCTTAGAAATAGAAGAAAAAGGAGGAGCTCAAAAAGGAACAAGAAGATGGAACTTTACTAGGTAAGTCTAAAACTAATCCTTATTCAGCAAATTAATAAATTGAATGAGGAAGATGAGAATTTAAGGAAACAACTTACCATGGTTGAAGGGCAGCTTCAATCTAGAAAAAAAAAAGGATTAGAAACCCTGGAAAAATTGGCAGAAGTAACGTCAGTTAGATTATGTTATGGATGTAAGGAAGTGTTGGAGTAAGAATATTGTGGAATTTCAACCACTATTTTGGTTGGAATTCAAATTGGAGAGCAAGATGAAGGATCTCAAATCGTTGTTCCACAAGAACCTACTAAAGATGTTGTCTTATACAAGAACCAATAGTTGAAGCAGAGAGGGATGGGGATACTGGGATGTGAAATCATGAAAATATTGACATGCAGATACTTAACTTGGGGGGAGATGTTGGGACGTGAAATTGACATCTTTTTGTACTCATTTTCCTACCTTTTCTTTACCTTTTTTTAATTCTCGAGGCCATGTTATGCCACTATAACAGCCATTATCAACCTAGGTATGTCTCTTTTTATATGTCATCCTTATGATCTGATTATACTTGTAATTTGACATGAGAAATATAATTTTAAGCTATTTTTCTCTTAAAACTTACAATTAGGCTATTACAGGGTTTGTGGTATGTTGAGATGTTATTGCATCATCACACTTTCTAGCTTTTCCTCGCCAAGAATAGGACAAGGACTCACTGAGAATTATTGTTACACATGAAAATCTATTTTGGATGCACCAATCTCCTTCAATTAGATATGAAGATCAATTTGGAAAGTATTTTGTCAAAAGATAGTTCAATTGTCAAAGGAGAAGTTTATGGTCAGTGCAACTAAAATAGTTAGGATTTTCTATTGATAATTCTTTTAATTTGGAAAAGTTGTTACATATTTTTCCTACCCTTTGAAATTGTTATCAAAAATCTAAAGTTAGATCACATGAGAACTGAGAGATTCTCATGATGATGTTATCATTGCAAACTAAAATTATAAAGAGGTGTACTCTTTGCCCACGTGAGATAGACATATCGAAACAGATAGATATTGATACGGGGGGGAGCACCAGCATTGTAATTCAGTATGTTTCATTAATGCAATCTCAATCATTGGTGGCACCATACCTTTATGTTGACTAGCTTGTGAGCTATGTAGTGTACCAACCCCTTCTAGGAAGGAAGGGCCCTCCTTCTTATCAAGATCACTGGTTAGTAACATATTGTAGTTATTTTATTTATTTACTCTTAGTTATAATTCATTTTTTACTGTTGTTACTATTATTATTTGCCTTGTTCATGCTTTAATGATTGCATAATTCTAACCTTTGCATTGTGCAATAGCATAGGTCATGGACTGGTCCCTTTGTTAGTGTGAAAAATAGCCTCAACCCTTATCAATCTATTAACCTCTCTTTCAATTTCTCCATCTTTATCATTTTTAACCTCAACAAATTGACAAATCAATCTTACAATAGGGTACCTTCTCTTACTACTATGTATAAAACTTGCAATATTTTTGTGTATGTATGCATGTCCATATATATACATAAGATGACTTCTGTTCATTTATTTTCCACTTTCCAATTCGAGACTATGTGTATACATATTTGAATTTAGACCATATGCTAACATGTTATGCTTATATTATGCTAGCCTTCTCCATTCACCATTTTAATCTAATAGACCATAATATGGCATTAATCTTCTAGTGGTTTGTTGTGAATTGTTTCTATGTTTATATCCCACATGGGCATTTGGGAAAATAAAGAGGCTTAGGTTTGCTCCATGAATATTGGAGGGTCATATCATGTAGTTGTATCCCCAAAATTGAAACACCTCATACAGAATAGGTAGTTATTGATCATTGGGACAAGTGCAATATAGTCGACGATCAAGTGTATCTTTGTAAATTGATCTCAAACTCAAGGGAAAGCCATCATCTCCATCAAATTCATTCTCATAGGGTTTGTAGTCCACCTTCCCCTTGTCTTTAACTAAAACATGCATATTTCAACTAGTTTTTGTTCTGTTACTTGTTTTTATCAATTCCTCATCTTCTATGTTGGTATATGTGCACATATTTTTGTTAAATGTATCATCAGATAAATGATAATCAGCCTCTAGGTTGGAAGTTGGTCGTATAGGAAAATTTAAACCAAGGACAAGTAATCATTAAGGAAAAAATAATTATTTAAATAATATAAAGTTGTGTTTAAAAGAAGAATGCAAATTATTTAAATCAAATTGGAAAATTCCTTACCACAATTCCTATTGCATTCAAATTGATTGTTGGAGGCACACTACCCACTGGAAGCTCATTTTCTATGTAATTTCTTTGTACAATTGCACGTTTGAATTGTTTCTTTCCACGATATACAAAACATCCACAAACAACTATTTTCTCAAATTATTCATCCCATGTACTATAGTCTTAAACAACTTGTTAAATGCAATCATTTGTTGTGTCTTCAATATCCATTGTAATATCCTCTTCCACCCATTGTCTTCTATCTGATTTAAAGTTTTAGGTCCGCGTCCACATACATATCTTTTTATGTTTCTAGTTGAAGGCTTTGGCTCATCATTTTCTCCAATATCCATCTAAAATAATCAACAACATGCATTAATTTCTATCAAGATTGGATAAATACACTATGAATTTTAATAATATCATGGAAAAAATATGGATGTATCACAAAATTCCATTATATCAATTTTTCCTAAGTTAAGTCAAAATTTGAGTACCTGTTGTCCCTTGTCATCCATTGTGTCCTCATTTGATATGGTCTGATCTATTTCCATGGCCTCATCTGGCTCTTGTAATACACAACATAGTCAATAATGTTTAGTACACCAATTATATCATTTCAATGAATATGATATCCAACAAAAAACTTCTTTTTAATCATATATTTGACATATTGATATCATGTTAATTTGGAGTTGAAAAAAATAAAAATTATGAGCCTAGGTATATACATCGAGCTAAAATTTTGACAAGAAAAGTATCCAACATCCCTATACCACATGGCCATCCTAATTTTCAAACATTTCCCTTGATCAAGAGCCACACTTAATCGCCATTCATGTGCATTTTCAACAAATAAGTCTGACTTGAAATGCCTCATGGAAAAAAAATTGACTTTTCCTCCTCTATCCAAGTATGCCAATGTAGCAATTCATCATAACTACCAATGTTCAAGTTGGAACAACTATGAACTCCCGGGCCAAACCAATTACACTCTTGGTAATGAAATTTGAAATGGGACATGATTGGAAAATACCTAACCTTAAGATATAGTCTTGCATCATGTCTAGAAAATATCCTGCATAACTATGTTTCCAACTTATACACAATTTCAGATAAGGCAAGTCAAAACAAAACTTAGAATGTTGTATCAAATCTGAAGTATAAATATATAAGATCAAAATAGATATATAACAATGAAAAAGTTTGTAAAATAATAGAATAAACAATATACAATTTGAATCAATCAAATTGGCCAATAAATGAAGCTTAGGTGTGAATTTTAGTGAAGCAAGGCAATTCTGGTCTACTGCACAAAAATGCATGTTCAACCCTCATTTCAAGGCCAAATTGAATGATTCAACTTGGAGCATAATTTTTTACTCATAAGTAATATTACTAAAATTAAATATTTTTAATTGTTCACATATATATTTTTATTATTCAAGAATATGACAAATTACATGGATTTCATAGGTTTAAAGGCATGGCTTATGTGCCTCAAATAAATGCACACTAGGACTTATAATTAATGGCAACAATATAATGATTATTGCATCCTATGGGTCTATGAAATTGTACCTTCGTCTTGTCGTATAAAAGCACCCTAATGGGCCTTAGTCTTATGGCATAACAACAGCCTAATGGACCTCAGTTCTTAGGTATAAAAGAGTCCTCTTTAGGCCTTCTTATATATGATATGAGAAAATATTATGACATATATATGAAGCAGATATGTTGACCCCTATGACAAAGATATCGTGACAGACCTGTGACTTTTTCGTTGCATTGTTATTGCTAATGTTCTCTCTACATAATTTCTTATGATGATATGGGGTGAATGCAATGTGAAAATGTTGAAAATGTTTTAACATGCAATTATCTATAGCGGAGACTGTTGTAGATCTAAACAGGAAATATTATGATAATAGAAATAACCCGAGAATAACAAGATAGAAATAGATAGTAATTCTTCTTTATTGATCAAACCCTTAAGGTAGGGAAACACCATACATTCACTCCTTAAGGAAGGAGAATACTCCACAAGCCATATGCTTGTGCATACAAGAATAATTCTCTTCATATCTCTCCATGTGGAGTCTCTAGCCTCTATATAGGCCTCATACATACAATATCATGCATCATTACCAT
>APFE031063380.1:0-17942 GCA_000404065.3 Pinus taeda
AATAAAATAAAATTAATTAACAAATAATATATCTTTACAATCTTTGGCAAAAAAGATAGTAGATGCAATGTTTATTTTTATTTTACATAAATCTTATCTTCTTTTATTCTAGAAAAGGATGACATATTATAACCCATAAGTTCTAGATCATAACTTTTATTTTAATGAAAATATTTTAAAAAAACCATTGATCTCAATGTCATATAATTATTTCCAAAGTTCTAGAAAAGGATGACCTATTATAACCTATAAGTTCTAGATCATAACTTTTATTTTAATGAAAATATTTAAAAAAAACCATTGATCTCAATGTCATATAATTATTTCCAAATTTTGCAGGTTATGATATTGATATTGATTTTGATGTTAGATTTGCAATTACACATGAATGATTCGAGACTTACCCAATTATTATATTATTAGATTTGCAACGGGCAGTTACTCTCATAATTCAATTATCCCTCACTTCTTAAAAACTTAATTAAGCCGACGTTTGGTCATGAGCTCTAATCTCGTTTTTAAACGATATATTTAATACACATATTTAAACGAGTACGTATTAAGAGTGGGGTCTGTTTCTGTCACATAATCTGCAAAAGCTACTTTGGATATATATTATAGCCCAAGCTTTCGCGCGTCTTGGGTATTTGGTCTCTATATTTTTTACATAAATAAAGAAATAGATTTCTTTGTACGATCTATCTGAACTTATATATTTCTTCGTAAGAAAATTCATTGATCAATGGAAACCTCGGCAGAGAAGCAGGAACAGATTGTTACATTCGTTGAAATAGTTGGGGAATCGACACATAAGGCGCGGCAGTTTTTGGAGGCAACCAACTGGAATCTGGACGAAGCGATACAGTTATTCTATGCTCAGTCTGATAATCATGAATTGCCATCGGCTTCTACTAGTTCTAATTTAACTAATGCTCCAGTAGTGGAAGGGCAAAGCCCTGAGTACAGTGACCATACAGATTTTGTACGCCCACCACTACCAGTTAAGAGGGAAGCATTATACGATGATGAGTATATACGAAGAAGAGATCAAGAATCCACTCAACCTAATTCTTCCTGGGCTTTCTGGGATAAAGGCAATGATAAATTGGAAGCACTGTATTGCCCACCATTCGAATTGATGTTCAAAGGCAGTTTTGAGCAGGCAAAGGTGGAAGCTGCAGGCCAAGGAAAATGGGTCATTGCAAATATACAATCCCCAAAAGAGTTCAGCTCTTATATTCTTAATAGAGACACGTGGGCCAACGAAGGTGTGAGGGAGACTGTTAGTGCATTTTTCATTTTCTGGCAAATTTATGACGACCATGAAGAAGGGCGAAAGGTGTGCACCTATTATCATTTGAGTGAGATGCCGTCAACACTCGTTATTGATTCTATCACTGGACAAAAAATGAAAGCTTGGACAGGAACCATCGATCCACAACAATTGTTACAGGATTTGATACCTTATATGGATAAGGCCCCCAAGGAATTCAGCCATCGCAGGAGAAGGGTGACATCAAATGTTAATAATAATATTGCACATGAACAAATAGTACAAGGGAAATACGTTTTAGCTGAGTTTGCTTCTTTGGCAATTAATGAAGATAATCAACAAAAAGCAGTAGAGGCAATCAATGGAGATAATCAACAAAAAGCTGCAGTGAAACGAGAGTACCCAGCTCTCCCAGAGGAGCCACAAGGTGTCAACGTCTGTAGGTTAGGTGTCCGTTTCCCTGATGGCAAGAGGGTGCAGAGGAGGTTTCTGCAAACTGATTCCATACAGTTACTTTGGTCCTTCTGTTCTTCTCAAGTCAAAGAAGCCAGTGATGGGCGGCAATTTAGACTGGCACTTGCAGTTCCTGGTGCATCATCTAAAACATTGGAATATGATACCAACTTGAGCTTCGGAGACTCTGGACTTTCCAATACACTCATTTCCATGACGTGGGAATGAAATTTGGACATGGTAAATTGAAACCTTCGACGTGACGTGAATGCTATTGTACACATTATCATTCTCTAAATGTTGCTAAACTTCGGCTCTCAACCATTTCTCTCAATAATAGAGGTGCTTAACAAAATGAACTAGATTAATTGAGCTTACTTTGAACACATATGTGTCAATCGCATATCGGCGTTCCTTTACATTGGGCCTTGACTTCTTCAAACCGCTGATCCGATCAGTTCTCCGAACCCAATAAGGCTATAAATGACCCCTATAATATTTCACGTGGCTATAAATGACCCCTATAATATTTCACATCGGGAACTCAGTTCCGACTGTGTTTTGCACTAATTTTCAGTGTAAAATGGATTTTGGGTTGCGTGACTTAATCTCCATAAAGAATTCCGTTGATGCAATGTTTTCCCTTCCTCTTTAGCAAAATCATCTGGATCGTTGATCCATGTGATCAAATGGCTCCTATGCACTTAATAACTTACTGCATCGCTCTTCTTTTTACTTAGTTTTTTTCCACTAAGTCTTCAGTTTCCCATGGTTTAGCTTCTCCTCTAAGGGTTTCTTCAAAGGTTCCAAGTCTTCTGTTTCCGCCGCTTGACTACTATTCTGAACTCAACTTCTCGAGCTCTCAACTTCTCTTCCTCTCCAGATTGCCGCTCTGATGTTTAAACTGGATTCAATGGTCACTTATGAATTTTCTGAATCGTTCTCCTCTCTGTGCTTCACCACTGACTTTACATGCATACAATTATTGCAGAGTTCCAATTTATAACAATTTCAACACTCGGAATACACTTCACCAGGGTCAAAACCAAACTTTGAATTTATAAAAATACATAACGATTACAAACTAGGACTTTCTGTCTCTTATACAGGCTTGATCCTCAACTATTTGTGGCCTCTCTTCTTCTTTTCCTGCCCATAGGCTTACATATATTTATAGAACACGCTGGTTCATCACACATATTTATATGGAAACATTGGATCGGATCACTGTAAAGGATCTGATCACATTCTTTCCTCAAATCTCTCAACTAAAGCCCTAAAGCTTGCTATAGAATACATATGGTAGATTACAATTAATTAAGTCTTCTAGAGACTTATCCATTCCATCATTTAAGCTCTGTTTTAAACAGAAAGTCCCCTTGTTTAGCTCAATGGTCCATGCGTGATTTGGATTCCTTTGTTTGATTGGGGGGTTAGATGCTCCTACATCAGACTTCCGAGGTAGAAAGTATTTATGATCTCCTGATCATGTGTCTTTTGGTCTTTGTCTTCTTGGATACCACACTTTGTTTTGTAACAGTTCACATGCTTTGTTCCCTTGTTGCTAGTGTCTATTGTACTTCTATTGTCTTTTGTTCCATTTTCTTATTCTTGTCAATCATGTTCAAGTTCTAATTGATATTGCTTCCTGCTGCTACCATCTTCCTCCATTTGGTCTACTTCATCATCAACTACCACATTTCTTCAATGTCTATTTCTAGTACATCTTTGGACTGGTCCATTTTCTGCTTTGTATTTCTGCCTCCTTTTTTCTTCAGGTTGTTGATGTCCACTAGTTCTTCAATCTGTTGCTGGTTTTATTTACTTACTTCAACTTTTGCTTTGGTTACTTGTTGACTTCTATTTTTCTTGTTCCAACTTTTAGTTTGCTTGCTCTTGCTTCAACACTTGCTATGACTCTTATTCTAACTCTTGCTTTTCTTGCTATGTTGACTCTTGCTTTATTTGCTGCCTCCCTATCATTTTTATTCTCTTTCATGACTAAGTCATGACTGTTCAACACTCTCTCGAGCAATTTAACATCTTCGTTCCATGGATTGGATTCTTTTATAGAATTATTTTCTTTCCCCTTTATTTGGTTGTTCACTTGTGCCAAATCTCCTCTATCAATTGCAACAAAACCTGTACTCACAAAACACTTGTTAAGAAAAAAACACAAGTTTGTTGTGTCTTATCTCCCTTTGGCAACAATTCAGTTTGCTGCAATGTTTCTTTCTCCTCTGTCAGCACATCAATATGTTGTTCGGAATTCTCAAAAGAATTCATGAGATTACCTATTAGTCTCTCTTCCACACCATCTGTCCTAATGATGTCTTCTTGCCCTTGTCCAGCATACTGAACTTCTTCTTTTGCAATCATACTATCATACCCCAAATTTTCCAGCAAATATTCCAATTACAATTAATTAAGTCTTCTAGAGACTTATCCATTCCATCATTTAAGCTCTGTTTTAAACAGAAAGTCCCCTTGTTTAGCTCAATGGTCCATGCGTGCTTTGGATTCCTTTGTTTGATTGGGGGGTTAGATGCTCCTACATCAAACTTCCGAAGTAGAAAGTATTTATGATCTCCTGATCATGTGTCTTTTGGTCTTTGTCTTCGTGGATACCACATTTTGTTTTGTAACAGTCCACATGCTTTGTTCCCTTGTTGCTACTGTCTACTGTACTTCTACTGTCTTTTGTTCCATTTTCTTATTCTTGTCAATCAGGTTCAAGTTCTAATTGATATTGCTTCCTGCTGCTACCATCTTCCTCCATTTGGTCTGCTTCATCATCAACTACCACATTTCTTCAATTTCTATTTCTAGTACATCTTTGGACTGGTCAATTTTCTGCTTTGTATTTCTGCCTCCTTTTTTCTTCAGGTTGTTGATGTCCACTAGTTCTTCAATCTGTTGATGGTTTTATTTACTTACTTCAACTTTTGCTTTGGTTACTTGTTGACTTCTATTTTTCTTGTTCCAACTTTTAGTTTGCTTGCTTTTGCTTCAACACTTGCTATGACTCTTATTCTAACTCTTGCTTTTCTTGTGATGTTGACTCTTGCTTTATTTGCTGCCTCCCTATCATTTTTATTCTCTTTCATGACTAAGTCATGACTGTTCAACACTCTCTCCAGCAATTTAATATCTTCGTTCCATGGATTGGATTCTTTTATAGAATTATTTTCTTTCCCCTTTATTTGGTTGTTCACTTGTGCCAAATCTCCTCCATCAATTGCAACAAAACCTGTACTCACAAAACACTTGTTAAGAAAAAAACACAAGGTTGTTGTGCCTTATCTTGCTTTGGCAACAATTCAGTTTGCTGCAATGTTTCTTTCTCCTCTGTGAGCACATCAATATGTTGTTCTGAATTCTCAAAAGAATTCATGAGATTACCTATTAGTCTCTCTTCCACACCATCTGCCCTAATGATGCCTTCTTGCCCTTGTCCACCATACTGAACTTCTTCTTTTGCAATCATACTGTCATACTCCAAATTTTCTATCAAATATTCCAACAATGCAAGTTCCCTGTGATACTTTGCAAGTGTTTCATTACCACTTATGTTTCCTACATTTATACAAAAATTATTAGTTTGGAAATCATAAGGTGCTGAGGTAAAAACACAACCCCCCCCATTATTGGTTTGTTCACTTCAAATAATGGGGACCATTTCTATAAATATTTTGGCTAAACACCTTTTAGGATTTTTATTTAGTTGATTATCCTGTGATTTTGTTAATTTTTCATTTTCTTTGGATTCTTGTTTTGATTGCATTGTTAGAACCGATTTTTATAAGCTCCCATTGACATTTGTTTCACCTGTGATTGCATTGTTAGAATCGATTTTTATAAGCTTCCCATTGACATTTGTTTCACCTCATTTGGTCAACTGGTTTGAAAATGCTACTCCTTTGAAGTCTCGTCATTTATCTAGCCTGGGTTAAAAATGCAAAAACAATGTACAATATTGCATTTTGTAAATAAATTAGTTGAATAATGCATTTATTTTAAATCTTAACCCCTAGTTAGTTATTACTAACATTTTCATTTTTCAGCCAAATAATGAAGTAACGAGATTTTAGTAATTTACTCCAATTTCAAAATTGATTACTAATCTGGAAAATCTAGAATTTTGAAATGGCTATAGTTTATTTTATTTTCCAAGTGGTTATAGTTTAGAAACTAAAATTCATTAAAATAAAACCAAAATAAAAAAAATTAATATTTAATATTAAATTTTAAATTTATTAATATATTAAATATAATTGATTTAATTTTTAATACATAAAATATATATAATAAAAAATAATAAAAAAATCATCGCACCGAGGCTTTGGATCGAATGAGAGGTTTTAATCAGCACATCTCATTCCATACCCCCGATCACCGATACCTACATCTCAAACTCATTCGGATGAGTTAAAACGAATGGAATGAGTTAAAAGTAGGGTGATAGGTTAGTTTATTTTTTGAATAGTTTAAAATATTTAATATTTAATATATTAAATTAATTAATATATAATATTTAATTAATTTAATTAAAATAAAATTTAAATATTATTTAGATTATTCTTAATTAATTAGTTATAAATAGTTTAGTATTAATTAATTTATAAATATATTATTTATATTAATTAGTTAGATTAATTTGTTAATTATATTAGTTAATAACAGCTTATTAAATGATTAGTTTAGTTCATAATTAACAATTAAATTAGAACTAATTATTAGATAATTAGAGTCTAATTGAGGATTAGATTTTTAATTAAAAATTCTGATTTTTAGCCCAGCAACAAAAATTCCAGATTTATGCAAGATTTGACTCATCAACTTTGGGAGCTCATAGACTGAATTTTACTTGGCCAAATGAGGCCCATGACGGCTCGTTGGAAAGATAAAATCAAGGAGAACATTTTTGAAGAGGTTTCACTAATAGATTTGGTCATTAATCGGGTCAAAAATCATGCAAAAAATCAAACTTTGAATTTCTAAACCAAAATCAATTTTCTGATTTATTTTCTGCGTTTTCATTTGTCCAAGTCTTTTCTAATTGCAGATCCATTCGTCAATAATACCCTTGCCCAATTAAACCATACCAGGCATCAATAGAGTGCTTATATTTTATTTTCAAATATTTATTTAAATACAATTTGATTGGATTTGTTTTAAATACCAGAAATGATATTTTGATTTTATTAATTGCAGCTTAATTTATTTTGATTTCTTTTTGCAGGAAAACAATAGAAGAAATATGGAGAAAAGGATCTCAGTTAATGAGAATACCCCAGCAATTGAAGATTAGAATTTTTAGCAAATAAAATTGGATTTGACAGATTTACCTTCAACAAACTTTTCTCTCAAGAATTCCTTTGCAAATATTATAAATAATAGATTACAAAATGTAATAAGGGGCTGCTCTCCTTTGCAATTTTGGACTTCTAACGCACTTCTGTAATAGGAATTTGGAGTTGTAGGAGAGAGGAGAGAAAATCTCAGATCTGGAGATTATTGAGGATTTTTCCTTTGTATCTTGAATTATGCATGATGGGCAAAGTTTGCACTATTGTGGCTTTAGTTTTGAAGGCAGAAGTTCAAGAAATGTAAAGAGTTGTTGGAGACCAGGGACAGAGAAATGGATGCAATAAATTGGTATTTTTAATACTATTGTTTCAAATATCAGTTTCTTTTTTGTGTCATTTTATTCATGTTTGTGCACTTTTGTCAATATGGGTAATTTGTCTCAATATTGTTATTATGTATCTCTGTTCTTATGAATTAATTTCTGATTTCTGAGTAACTATTTCCTCAGAATCTGTCTTATAAAACTGATTTATTGAATGGTAGTGTGTTGCGAACTATTTCCACATATTATTGTTTAATTATTGGATTTATTGATTTGATAATCAATATCATTTTTGTGAACTACTTCCTGAGTGTTGTTGGTTTATTATTTCAGTTAAGAGGTCTCAATAGGATGCGTTTTGGTATCCATAATGTTAGTTAATTGAACTACTTCATTAACTTGATATTCATTATAAACAAGACATATTTAAAATCTCAATACTTTAAATATCTTGCTCTTGGTTGAGTTAGATCTATATCTGCGTAATTAAGATAGGATTAAGATTAGTTTATTTTGCTTGCATTATAGAATAAGTTTGCATTTAGAGTAATTTCCACATTCTTTTAAGTCCTCTTCTCAAAGAGGCAAAATTTTAGTTGTGGCTTCACTGGACCCAAATCAGCTTAAGGGTTATTCTCTTGTCTGATCAGCAAGAAGAAATGATTTGATATCCCTGTCTATTGGTAGTTAAAGATACATCATAAACCAATAGCGATAGGGAAAAGGTAACTTGACCTAGTTAAACTAGTCAGAGCCACTAATCCAAACGGAAAAGGAGCTGCTTTAAGGTCCGAACCGGGTGGTTATCCCCCAATGTTGTTTCAGCGATTTTTGAGGCATCAACATAAGGCTCAACAGTCTCAATTGTTGACCCACATATCAACTCTTCATAGTGAACTTCATCTTCTTCTTCCACAAGAACTTGTTCCTATGTTGTCACATATTCACACATCCATGCATTTTTATATTCCTTATGCTGCAATAAATCGTTGCTTCTCTTATTTAAGAGACATTATTCATCCTCCTTTACTTCAGAGTTTTTATCTTCTAAAAGATACTTCCTTATACTTTAGATAGTTTCAACAGATTGTTCATCCTCTACAAAACACTCTTTTACTAGTGTTCTTTCTCCCTCTACTATGTCTTTTGCATAGAATTCTTCCTTCTTAACATCTTTCAGTAGATGTCCTTCTCCGTTGATTGTATCAACAACTTCCATGGTTATTTCCATTGCGCCTATCATCATGATGAACTAATGATCCTTTACTATGTTTTTAGCTAACATAGCTTCTTCTTCAAGCTTGCCTTCAGTCTCTTACTGTTTACCTTCTCCAAGAACTATCATGGTCTCATCATCTGCATTATCATTCTCCTGCATTTGATTTTTATCACTAACATCAATCAAACTCATTTGATTATCTTTCTGAGACAGTATGCCTTCATTCTTCATCAGAATAAGATCTTGATTCTTCATCTCCATGACAGCTTCTATAGACTCAACCATAGACTTTTTCTTTTTTATGCAGTCAAATTCCTTCTCTTTTGAAAAGCTTTCTCGGTCACCTTTTGCTTCTATATATTCATTACCTCTTAAGATATCTTCAAAAGGTTGCTTTTCTCCTGCAATATCTGCCATCATACACAAACTATCAGTTTTAAAAACATAATACTATGTGGTCTCACTTGATGGTTCAACCATCATATCTCCTTGTTGTTCTGAATCCTTCATATGATTCAGAAATTCTTCGATGGTCTCCTCTTCAATTTCCTCAAGCTCTTCACTTGGTTGCTTGATATCTTTCTCCAACTGCATATGAGATCTATCTATCTCATCTTCTTCCAAAACAGAATTTAGATTCCGCTGGTCTTCTTTCTTCTTCATGACAATATTAGCAAATTGTCCTTCCTTAGATGCCTTACCTATAAACATACACAAATTGTCGGTTTTAAAGCCATGTGACCCTTTGGCCTCACTTGATGTTTCAGCCTTCAAGTATTCATCTTCACTTTCTCCCAGAATTTCACCTTGTTCTGGTTCACAAATGGATCTTCCATTCCCAACTCAACTTCCTTGAGTTTTTCCATCAACCACTTCACTTGCATTTGCTGTAGCCTTCTCTGTATTTTTTTCCACTTCACTGGCTTCCTCCTCAAGACCCAACCTAGTCTCTAACTTTCCTCAAGCATTCTCCTTAATGCATTGAGTTGTTCTTTTAACTCTACAACTTCCTGGTCAATTTCCTCTTGACCCATCTTCTTGTCATTTGCCTTGGCATCCTTCTTCTCATATCTTCTATTGTGGCTTCTCTCTGAACCTATGCTATGAAATTTAGTTGTCATCTTCTTCTCCTCTATCTTCATGAACTTCTCACTTATCTGCAACAAGCTTCTGCTACAACTAGTCCTCCTGGCTACAATCTTACTTCGCTAATCTCTCCTCACTTAATCTTTTGGTAAGCACGGGTCCTCTGTCTGGAACCTCCCCTTTAGCAAAACCTTTTCTCCTTCTAGGCTTCTCCAATCTCTCACTCTCTCTTGAGAACACTTCAGTTTTGCTCTCTGTCCAATTTCTTGTTGGATTCTTCAGGTTCACTACCACTTTTCTATCAGAGTATTCTCCTTACTCTGTCTTCAAGAACACATCTAGTTCCCTTCTCACAGCTTCTCTTGTTGTCACCTGTGCATTAATATATAAACACACATTCTCAATTTAAAATAGAACATAACATCTTACCTCTCTTCCAAGACCTCAGTATGATATTGTTTCACCCATTCTTCCTCTGCCTTGAATGGATTGTCCTCTGTTTTGTCTCCAAGTCCTCTTTCCTTCAGAACTTGCATTAAGCAATCTTGCTTTTTCTTTCCTTTAAGGAATCCTCTATTCCTGCCTATTCCAAGCCTCTGCTAGAACTGCTACCCATCATCTATGTGTATCTTCTTCTATCAGATTAGAATACGATTCTCCTCTTGTCTACGTAAACATCTTTACACATAACTCTACTTTTAATTCTTTCACATAGAATTTTTCTGTTCTATCTAACCCCAATTGTTTCACTTACAATTCTTCTCTAACCTCAGTTCTGTTCTAATACAAATCTGTTGTGATTACAAATCTGCTCTGATACCACTAATGGTGCAAGGTTACCCCCACACATACCCACAAATTGCATAAGAGTGCATAAACACAACTATCCCAGGTATTTGACTCACAAAGGAGTCAAAATTTCATATTTATATATGGTTAAGGCCCTTCACCACCAATTCCTTTGTATAGGAACCCAATCACCCCACCAAAACCTCTCTATCGGAACCTTTAACTAGATCTCAAGCCTTTGTATAAGACTTTATTAAAGTCTTCATTCATAATCCTTCTGTCGGGATTTAAAAACCCTTCAACACCTTTTCATAATGTTATAAATGCATAAGCGCATATATATCAACCACCCCTCTTAAAGCTTGGTTAATATATATATTTATACACAATAACCTTCATTTGTGCAATTTCCTTATAAATACGTTTACAAAGAAAACCTATGCAAATATACCCCTTTCTGCTTTCTGTACAGCTTCAGCACAAATTTTGAGGTTTAAGCTGATCGCAATCACTATCGGCTATTTCCCCTGGCCTTACCACATATGTAGTTCATCACCCCTCTGACTCCGATATGTGACTATCCGAGTCGTTAATTATATGTTCAAGCTTTTAAACACTCACACAACTCTTTAACAATATACAAAGGATTTACCTTAACCTTCTGCCTGAACCAATATAAAGCGGACTTCAAAGCTTATACGTTGTAGCTCAAAGTGATGTTGGGTCTGCTCATCCATTGGGCCTTTACATTATCGCAAGCCTCTTTCCAACGCCAATTCCCGATCTTCCTATGCCTTCGATCGCCGATTAGCGCTTAATCTCTTTCGGCGTATCAACGTTCCTTCACACTGGGCCTTGACTTCTTCAAACTACCGATCTGACCAGTTCTCTAGGCCAGATAAGGCTATAAATTGGCCCCTATAATATTTCACATATGGAACTCAGCTCCAACTGTGTTTTGCAGTAATTTTCAGTGTAAACTGGATTTTGGGTTGCAAGACCTAATCTCCATAAAGAATTCTGCTGATGCAATGTTTCGCCTTCCTCTTTAGCGAAATCATTTGGACCGTTGATCCATGTGATCAAATGGCTCTTGTGCACTTGATAACTTATTTCATCACTCTTTTGTTTGCTTAGTTTTTTTCGACTAAGTCTTTAGCTTCCCATGGTTTAGCTTCTCCTCAAAGGGTTTCTTCAAAGGATCTGGGTCTTTTGTTTCCGCCGCTTAACTACTCTTCTAAACTCAACTTCTCGAGCTCTCAACTTCTCTTCCTCTCCAGATCACTGCTCTGATGTTTCAATTGGATTTGATGATCACTTACAAATTTTCTAAATCATTCTCCTCTCTATGCTTCGTCTTGACTCTGCCTACATACAATTATTGCAGAATTCCAATTCATAACAATTTCAACACTTGAAATACACTTCTCTACGGTCGAAACCAAACTTTGTATTTATAAAAATACACAACGATTATAGTCTAGGACTCTCTATCTCTCATACAAGCCTAATCCTCAACTATTCGTGGCTTCTTTTCTTCTTTTCCTGCCTGTAGGCTTACATATATTTATAGAACACGCAGGGTCATCGCACATATATTTATATGGAAACATTGGATCGGATCACTGTAAAGGATCCAATCACATCCTTTCCTCAAATATCTCAACTAAATCCCTAAAGCTCGCTATAGAATACATATGGCAGATTACATTTAATTAATTCTTCTAGAGACTTATCCATTCCATCATTTAAGCTCTGTTTTAAGAAAAAAGTCCCCCTGTTTAGCTCAATGGTCCACGTCTGCTTTGGATTCCTTTGTTTGATTGGGGGGGTTAGATGCTCCTGCATCAATAGTGCAAGAATATTTAGACTATGGACAACCCCTATAATAACAAAAAATAAAATAATGTAGTTAGAATATTTTGTCTCTTTTAGCCTTCAGGGATTACCTAGCACACAGTTTTTCAAAAGCATAGACAATCAGTCCAACATAAAGAGATTAAAAGATCAATAAGATTGTGAAGTATTGAATAGAAAATTAATCTCCTAAAGCATCAACAAGTCCAAAGCATTTAGAAAAATAGATGCATGCCCTCAAGTTCCCCCTAGATTAGTTTTGTGTGGGCTCCAATCAGCTTTGGAGAAAGACCAATCTTGACCTTCACCACTTAGATAGGATTTATCAAATTTCCCACTTGTAAGAGGCTAAGTCGAAGGATCTGCTAGCCTTTAAATGTTACATTTCTACAAGATCAAAGAGAAGTTTTAATGCCTCTGCTAGGATCTGAGTGGCTCCCTCTTCAAAAAAATTCATTATCCAAAATAGATATATTTAGCTCTTTTCTAATGGAGATTATTAGGTATATAATCTATACATCAAAATCATCGGTGCATCTCTCTATCAAGAATCCTCTAATCCTTCTTCATCCCCCTCCACCCCCCCGCCCTCCAAAGCCCCCCTACTAGGTTCTTCTACTTTCAAGATACTTTAGAGGAGCTCCCATCGTAGAGCTTAAGATAGACTTCATTAGATCATCAAATAGAGAAACTCTAAGAAGGCCCAATGCTAGAGAAAAAATACCTTAGCATAAAATACCACTCTCCAAACTCTACCACGAAACCAATATTCTATTTGCAGTTTCTTCCTCCTAGCCTTGTGTTAGCAAAGATGGGTCTCCTCAATCTAAGGCTCCTCCTAGGCTCCATCCTGGGATTACGAAGTCAACCTTGATAAACCCCATGCACTATCCTAATGACCCTCTCAGACAATGCATCAGATCCTTCACAATGATTGAGGGCTTGCATGTCGACACCTCTCCTCTCTCGTCCCCTCTCTTCCAGCCTCAGCTTCTAGTTCCATAACCACTTGACATGTTCTTCTGGAGATTTCACTATATATTCATTGTTTGTCTTTGTCATTATCTTTCTTGGAATATATTAGCTTCTTGTAGTTCTATTATTAGACATTTCCATGTTGTTATCATGGTAGTTATAACAGTTTCCTTTGCATTCGCACAACGAATGACATTGGAAGTACTCTTTTAGTCCCACTGACTTAATATCCGTGATCATTCATTGGAGAATGAGAAAATTATCCATCTTATATTATCATGGCATCATATAAATGTTGGAAAAAGGAAATAAGTAATTAGAACCCTACCATACTAGTATGAAAATAATTATTCTTTAAAAACTTATTTTTATTTTTGGGGAAGCTTATTATGGTACCTAAAGATTGAAGAGAGGAAAAGGGAATTATAGTGTGCACACATGTATATAAAAGTGGGGTGCATTCTAAAGCCTCACTGAATATGTAGGTGATTGATAACTTTGTCTGTATTTGCGATGATAGTTTGCACACATGTATATAAAAGTGGGGTACATTCTAAATCTTGACTGAATATGCAGGTTATTGATAACTTGCAGATAAGAGGCATAGAGAAGCAATGCATGGCATGGGTTTTCACAGTAGAATGGGTTCAAATGGGTTTGCATCTAGAACCTTGATTAACCAACATAACGGGTATGGGAAGAACTGTCTCAGAAACCCTTCGAACTACCTTCAATCCAATGATTTGACATTCTCCAATAGTCTACGATATAATCCAATGGTTCAGAATGATGACAGGTGTGAAATACTTCTCAAAGGGAATGTCTTACGACGTAAATATACATATCAGATTAAAATATAAAACATATAAATAGTACTTATAAATTAATATCTATTTTACCATACAAATTAAAATAATATATGACATATAAATATTACTTAAAAATTAACATCCATTTTAACATATAAATTAAAATAATGATTGCATAAACATCTTTAAATTTAATTAATAAGTGATAAAAAATAAATATTTTACAATATAACAAGATTATACCCAGAAGAGAAAGATAGAAAGAGAGAGGGAGAGAGGGAGATGAGGGAAGAAAATCATAATGCCATGGGATAACACCATGGTTTATCAATACTATGGGCCATATATGCTTTTGATTATTATGTTACAGATCTAGGCTTTTAATTATTCAATTACAATAACATGGGCCAATACCATGGCTTATCAATACCATATGCCAAAAAAACATAACTTATTTCAAAATCAAAATATTTTGCAAATACTTTATTTTAATTTAATTTTATAACATTTTTTAATTAAATCTAAAATGAAAAAGGTTATAAGTACTACTGAGGTATATCTAAACCCTCCATCCTCACAAGTACTAAAAATATCCCCATAGAGAGGATAGATGCATTTTAACCAAGGATCAAAGTAGAGAGAGAAAACAAAGTGACTAACAATGATAGAGGAAAGAAGGTGCATAATTCTTTTAAGTCTTTTATTATTGTATTTTCTTTGACATGATTGATCCAAAATATAGATTTAATATTCAACAATCAATTATATATATTTTTAATTTAGATACTTTTTAAAATATAATACAATGGGATCATATTTAAGAGAGATAGTGAGATGGAAGGGGAATAGAGTGGGGGGAGAGAGATAGATGCATTGATTTTAGTGTAGATGTTGATTTCTGATTTGATACAATTAGATGTATGATTTACATTAATTTCGAAGTAATTAGATTAATAATGTGCATTTATTTTAGTGTAAGCACATCTCTTCCCCCTCCATCTATATCTCTATCTCCAATTTTATCTCCTTCTTTATCTCTTTATATCGCCCCCAAACACACACACTCTCTCTCCACATCTATCTATATATCTCTCTCTCCATCCTTTTTCCACTCCCTTTCTCTCCCTCTCCCTTCTCTCTCATATCTATATCTTTTCCTCACCCCCAAAACATGAAAACTCTCTCTCAGTGTGCGCACATAAACATTATTCATGAAGTGAATTGATTTATTTGTTACAATAATTCAACCATAAATACAATACTTGAATTTTTATCTTAAATAAAATGTTCTCTTACCCAAAATGTCTTCTTCTTAAAACTATAAATTGTTCGTAATTCACTATATTCTTATTATTCAAATTTTCTATTGTTCAACATTCTTACATTGTCACTTTGCACTTGAACATTTTATTTCATCATTTTTCATCATTCATGTTACTAAGAGTCTCTCTCATATTAACAAACTTAAACAAAGTTAAAGTTAAATTGACCTATTAAACATATTTAGCATATTTAAAATAATCAAAATAATTATATGTTCAACAAATTGTGTATGACTCCACACGACTGAAACCAGCGTAGATCCATCTTAAATTTAGATCTATCAAGATTCTAGAGGGATCAAATCTCTCAAGGTGCAAACATTTCCTCAAGTTCTGCACTCAAAAACAAGTTTGCACCTCGAGATATTTAATCCCTCTCGGGGCTTGATAGATCCCAGGTTAAGATGGATTTAAGTTGGTTTACAAAACTAAATCATCATGAACCATTAGATATGTTAGAACTTCTCATCAAATCATTATGAAAGTCTAATCAAGCATATAGTCCAAATCCTTCATCAAATCATTATCAAATTCTAATCAAGCGTGTAATCCAAATCCTTGATCCAAATCCATGGATCCATAGATGACGAGTATTATGCAAAAAAAATTATTTTGTTTTGACATTCAAAGGTTTAGTTGTTGCATGTGTGTTTCTTACATTTTCACTTATGCTTCTTGCAAATTAAAAACTAAAAAATCAATTATATTTTTGTGAATTAAAAGCTATAAAATCAACTATACTACTATGTTGCTTATACATCCATGTTCTATAATTTCTACTTCATTACATATAAAGAATATTAATTATTAATTTATTTTAGGAAAGGATAAAAGAGTTTTTTTTTTTTTTTATCATCACAATCATTAAAATCTAAATTAACACTTAGGCCTCTAGTATTCATATTTTTGGTAATTCACATCTCAAAAATCTATATTTCCAATTTTAAAATCTAATGTGCAAATAATCCTTCAGATCATTTAAGGAAATTGAATTAATATGCGAACACTCTTCCTTTCCTAAATTTACATGTAGCTCCTACTAATGTCTGTAGTGCGATGCAAATAGCTATGTTTATGGTAATAATGGTGGATTCGAAATCAGTGACTACCAAAGATTGCAACGATATTTCAGTCAAAAGCCGTGAACTCTAATGTATGTAGGGTTCTTCAAATTTAATCCATGATCTATATCGAATTTGAATCTACTTAGAAAATCATTATGTGGTTTTCGATATTTAACAATTTTAGATATATTTAAGTGCCATTTCTGCTTTAGAATTACATTGATACTTGTAAGATAAATAAGCTCGCTTGCAGTTCAGCTGAGCCATGAAGATCTCTACTCTAAAAATTGACTGAGATGTATGCTCCAATGTTGAATCATCGAACACAAATCAAGTAGATATTCCAATTATAAGACATCACAATTTTAGATATAGTTAAGTGCCATTTCTACTTTAGAATTACATTGATACTTGTAAAACAGAGAATTTCACTTGCAGTTCAGTTGGGCCATGAAGACCTGTACTCTAAAAAATTGAGTGAGATGTATGCTGCAATATAAAATCATCGAACATAAATCAAGTAGATATTCCAGTTATAAGACATCAAGTATATATTCCAGTTACAAGTTTCAAAAATTCCCATAACAAAAATTATGCCACTAGAAATTAGAAATTCTGACACTTGGCCGTGTTTTATAGTGTGTTGTATTGGAGCGTACTACATCACTAAGCTTTGCCAAACATCTTGGAGACCAACTTCTTAAAAGTTACATAGCACTATAAATTACTGTAGAATTTCCAACTGAAAGCATTAGCATATACTAATGTTGTTTCTCACAAATGATCTCCAAGCATGCCCCATGAAGGCAGAAATTGGTCTCATGACAATTAATGGGTCTAAGGTCTCCATTTTCTGTGTAATAACTTTTATCAATTTGTTTAACAAGATTAGTAATATATGTTTATATATGTCTATCAAATCAATTTTGTTTATTAGGGTTACAAGATTTGTATGAAAACTGATGAGTTCTCACATTGAGAAAATTTCATAGGTAACATGAAAAAGAGGTCAAGAACACTAAAATAAGATAAACAAAGTTTTAAGCTAGTGAAATGTTAACAAATTATTTTTTTAAATTAAAATAAAAGAATATTTTAATTATTTATAAAGTTTTAACTTTATAATTTGTCATGGCCAATGCAAAACTAATAGTAGTGAACAGGAAAATCCATTTCTAGAGCCTTATCTAAAGAGAAACTAGTAATATTTTTTTAATTATTTATAAATTTAAACCTTATGACTTTCCATTTCTAGAGTCTTACTTAGAGAGACCAGTAATATTTTTTTAATTATTTATAAAGTTAAACCTTATAACTTGCCATGGCCAATGCAAAACTAATAATGGTCAATGTGGAAATTCATTTACTTCATTATACATATTAAGTTACTAAAGTTAAAAAAATTATAAGAAATAACTTAACTATAACTTTATTTAAAATAATTACTATTATTATTAATAATA
>APFE031063387.1:0-11628 GCA_000404065.3 Pinus taeda
TTAAGATTGAATTTCTGAAGGTAGCAGGAATTCAAAGTGGTTTTTGAGGCTGCATTCTACCTTGGTGACTCCATTAATTCTTAAAGTTTAAAAGGTGGCTTCGAGAGGAAGATATACAAGGAGTAATCCTGACCCAACACCCTCAATACCATCTATCTAATACCATAGACTTATTACATTATTGCTAACTACTTGTGGTCCCTTACATGATACAGGTTAACCACCTTATTTATTACTATGGCCCATATTACCCCCCCTAAGTATTCTACAAATTGAACATCCAAGAAGATGATATAGGCCTCCAATTCGTACACCAATGACTTTAGCATATTCAAAGGATGCATCCTTTTTCCATACTAGAATGTGTCCATCCATGAAAGAAATTTTATATCCTTTGTCTTCAAGAGAAGAAATAGACAACAAATTCTTATTCAAACCAAGAAGATATAAAATATTGTTAATATATACATTACCTCCTAATTTCAATTAGAAGGATGAAAATCCAATCCCTTTGACTTCATATTTTCCATTGTTTCCAACTTAAACTCTTTGACATATCTTCTTTTCAACCAATTCAATGAGGATTACACAGCCTCCAATCATGTTCCTAGAGGCACCATTGTCTGCCAGCCATATTTCATCATGACCTACAATGGAACCTATAGAGGTAGAATAGAATGAGTACTTAGAATCAAAATCATTCTTCCTGTGCCTCCTCTTATGATATGGTTCATTTAGATCAGTAGTAGAAACATGATGCTTCTCTCTCCTCGTTTTATCCCCATTCCTTTGATAGTCATCCCTTTAATTCTTTGAGGACAATGATATTGATAGTGACCATACGTTTGGCAATGAAAACATTGAATGTTTGTTAAATAATTTCTATATCTTCAATCTCAAGAGGGGTAAGGAGGTCCTGTATATGGATCATATTCCCTTCTTGGAGCAGGTCTTGAATTTTGTCTTCAACCAGAACTTCTTTGAAATATTCCAATATTAAGGCTTCTTTTCTTGTTACTCCCTTAATTGGCTACAAAAGGTTCTTCACATGGATCTTCAATATTGCCTCTATATTAGAGTCTTGATTGTTCTTGAGTGTAGGCACCCCATAGCTTGTCAAAATTACCTACAGTTTCTCTTCCACAAATGCTTGATGCAAAAGAAGCCCACAATCTAGGTAAACTGCCCAAAGCTATAACTACGAATTCTTTGTCAGATACTTCTTCTTCAATGGTTTTGAATTCATCTCTTATTTGAGAAATTTTGACAAAGCATGATGCCACTGTATCATTCTTTGTCATCTTGATATTGTGAAGTTGATCGCTTATATTGATGTAGTTGATTGTGTACAAACCAGCAATGGCACCACACATAGCCTTGGAAGATTAATGATCAGCAATATAGGGAATTAAATGATCCTTAAGAAATTCTATAATGATTCATCTTTCCAAGATGACATCTTCTTGAAATTTGTCTTTTCCTGTTTGATCAACTAGTTCTATAAATTTTCCTATAACAATACCCAAGACCTTGTGCCTTGCAACTACTAGGTCAATCTTAGCCTTCCGTGCCCTATAATTAGGAGCTCCTTTAAGATTTTCTTCTTTAAGGAAGAGATTCATGATGAAGATGGGTGATCAAAGATAGAAGGTAGAATCCCAAAATCTTCAAAGTGCTTCTCAAATTCCTTCAATATGCTCTTCAAGGTGATCTCATAACTCTTTTCCTACACCAAAACTCTAATTCCATGTTGATTTTATAGTGCAATGAAGACTAGTATAGTTATTTAAAATTGACAACTACTTCCAATGATAGAATCTATATTCTTATAGTATTCCAGTCATCAAGTGGTCCTGATGATGAACCACACTTGTTGGTTCGAAACATGTTGGCCAAAAATTTCTCTTATGTGATTTCTACCAAACAACTTTGCTTAATTCACTTTATATAATCAAGCAATAGAGATCACAGTAAATAGTAAGCAAGAGACAAGAGACATCGGAAATTAGGCTCATAACCAAGGCAAAACCCACAAGGGGAAAACCCAACTAGTCTTTCCTTATGAGAGAGAGAATTTAGTTCATCAATATTACGTCAAAATATTCCAACACGATTATAAATATGACCTCAATGAATACCAAGTCAAAAGAGTCAGCACACAAAGAGAAAAAAAAAAGTCAATTTCAGTCAAAGACAATTTTGCAACAATAGGGTGAATTTCGTCCTATGGAAGCTCGGAACAAGAGGCTCGAAACTTAGTTAACCTCAGTCAAATAGTCACCTACAATTGTTAGTCAAAGGGGAAGATTTAACTTACGATCCCTGCCTCAAAAAAAAAATAGAAACTCGGTCTACCAAGAGTCAGTGAACCTTAATAAAATTTTACCTTCTCATATCAATCAAAGTCTCAGTTAATAGAAGCAAGTCTAGCTCAAGTCAACACTAGTCAAACAAAAAAGTACAAGTTGGTCAACACAGATAGAAATTATTGGATGACCAAGAAAAGAGGATGATTCAGCCACCACCTATCACACAACTGATTCAATTCAATTAATGTTCATTTTTTCCATTTTCTTAGAAAATCAATGTTATAAGATTAACCCAACTATCATGGTTGCCCTTCCATCTCTTTTATTAATTTAGATAGAAAACATATTATATAAAACCCCTCTACTAAGAATTGAAAGAGAAGAACAAGTTATTATATTTTCCAAATTTCTTGCAATTTAATTTATGTTTTGATCCAATTCAAGTAATGGTGTATTGAGCATTCACACTCTATTTTTTTTCTAACTAGTGCCTCATTTAAGGAGGTAAGTTCCCCACCTTAGCCAGGTAATTTTTGTATCCACACATAGATATGGCTATAATTTCTATTTTTGTTTATTTCTACTTTCACTTTGAATTACTAATTGTTGAAATTTTGAATACTAATTGTTGCAACTTTGAATTGTAGGTTTATTGTTGCAACTCAAGTGTTAATGTCATCTTCATTTACTCACTAGTTGATTTCTTGAAGGATTTACAACATTGTGTGAGTTAAGTTTTTTGTTGCAACTATGTTGTAGTACTAAAACTTACTATGTTTCCAAAATCATAATAGTTTTATTGTCTTAAATAGTTTGGATTGTGTATTTTATCAAGCGTTCAATTTAGGGTTACATCTCCTTTACAAACAAGCCTAAATAAATGGTTTCTGATTGAATGTGTTTCATATCATACATGTGCATTACATATTAGTTACGACAACCAAGATAGTTAACTCAAAATCCAATGAGAACTGTATCGAGTTCTCACTTTTTAGAGGTAGCAAAAAATAATTTGATTTTGAAAAGTGTAGATATAGGATTCACCTTAATGTTTTTTTTAAGCATATTTTTGACATTTTAAATTTTCTTATTTCTCAAGTATGTAAATTTTTATTTAATGTTAGTGATTTTCATGTTGATTTTGAAAAGCAATGATATAGCATCAATGCCACTTTTGGCGGGCTTACTTTTGAAACTTTAAATTTTCTAATGTATTAAGTGTGGATAATTATTTTTTAAATTTAACAAATTTTTAATTAGTCATATTCTTCTTCTTCTCTGAGATATAAGTGTTTTTCAGGTTTGTTTTTTCTGGGAAAATTTTAACAAAAAAATAAAATAAAAGTAACATTTTTTTATGAATTTTGTGTTAGAAAATAATAACATGACCAATTTTTCTTGAAAAAATAATGATTACCATAAAAATTAAAGCGAAAATTAGAGAACACAAATATTAAACATATAATAAAAGGAAAACCCAAAAAATAAAAAATCATAATAAATAAAATAAAAATAAATATATATAAAAATAACATTAAAATATCAAATAAATAAATGAAATATAAAAAACGCAAAAAAACATTTACAAATTAAAAAAAATCTCAGCTCGTAAAAAAACAAACAAACAAACAAAATGCGAAAAATACATTTTAAAAACGTCCATCAAAAAATTTAAAAAATTATTAAAATAAATAAATAAATAAAAAATAAAAAACACAAAAGAACATTTAAAAATAAAAATAAAATTAAATGGCGATAGCCCCTCACAAGGCCCCTTGGGGGCTATGGGGATGACATTTGAGACCCAAAATTGGTTGCCACCCCTACATTGCCTGAGGGGGCCAGGGCAAGCGCGGTTGCTCACACCCGTGGCTCGGGCCACTTAGGTATTGTGGGGTTGCCAAGCCACGGGCTAGGGACTTTTTCTTTTTTATTTCCTTATTTTATATTTTTTAGTTATCAATTTTTTTTAAATGGGGGACATATAATTATATTTTATTTTTTCCCTTCTTTTATTTAATTTTCTTTTCTTTTTAAGGCAAGACATAATTTTAATTTTTTTTTAAGGGGAGACAATTTTGTTGCACTTTTCTATTATTTTATTTTGTATTTTTTAATGCTTTTTTTCCTCTTCTTTTAATTAATGCTTTTTTTAAAATAGATATTTATATCTTTCTTTTTTTAAATTATGTTTTTTTCATATGTTTATTTTTTTTTAATAACAATTTTTTATATTTGATTTTTTTTTGGTCAATTTTAATTTTAAATCTAACATTTTCCAATGTTTTCAGTTTATTTTATTTTATTTATTATTGATTATTATTATTTATTTATTTTTTTTGTCTTAAGGGTAACTCTCGATGTTCAACTAGCAACCTGACCCCAATATGTGTCCGTTTGAGAGTTGATTTTTCAGTTTTCGTTACTATTAATCAAGTTTGTTTTTTTTATGTGTTAATTTGATGGTTGATTTTTAAGTTTTCATTGCAATAAGTCAAGCGAGGCCACTATGTGTTAATATGATGCTTGATTTTCAAGTTTCCATTGCAATATGCCAAATTCTCTTAGGCTGACATTTTAAAAGAATTATATGTTTAACATTTGGTATAATTATTTTTTCTTTAAATATTTATTTTTAAGATTTAATTTAATCATGATATTTGATCTCGAAATTTGTTGAAAATCTAAGGTTTGCTATAGTCATAATATTTGTTTTAAATTCCACGGTCGAAAAATGTTGAAATTTTAAGGTTTTTGAGTCATGATATTTTATATCTAATGTCATGGTTAAAAAATATCAACATTTTAACTTTTTTTAGTCATGATATTTACCTTTAACATCGTAGTTGAAAATTGTTGGAGTTTTAGGTTTTTTAGAGTCGTGATATTTATCTTCAACATATTGTTGAAAACTATTGGAATTTTAATAATTTTTGTTGTCATGATATTTTATTTTTAATGTCATTGCCTAAAAATGTTGAAATTTTAGCCGACATCAACACTTTTTATTTCAGGTTTTTTTTTTCATGTTTAATGCACAAATATTTTAGTGTTTAATGTTGTTGCTAAAAAAAATTAACCAAAAAAAATGTTGATGCAACATCAAGTTGCATGTGCTTTTTCGTGTTTTTTGTGTAAAAAAAATTCCTTTTACTATCATTATTAAATATGTTGAAAATTTACCCAAATAAATGATGTATCATCAAGTTGCATGTGTTTTCCATGTTTTTTGGGCAAAAGGATTTGGATTTTACTAACATTATTATAAATGTTGAAAATTTGTCAAAGGAACTTAGCTCAAGTGGTATGGTTCATGATTTGTGTCCCAAGTATCTTGGGTTCAAGTCTCTAGAGACACATTGGCTTGTGTGGCATTTATGAAATAGTTTTACTAATGGTGGAATAGTGGCAATTGTTTATCAATTGTGCCTAGTGAAATGTACTCATTTCTGTTAAAAAAAAGGTTGAAAATTTACCAAAACAAAATTGTGTTTTACTGCGATTTTTAAAAAAATGTTGAAAATTTACCCAAAATAAATGGTGCTTATGCAACATCAATTGCATGTGTTTTTCATGTTTTTTGCACTATAAAATAATTTGGTTTTTACTGCCATTGATAAAAATTGTTGAAAATCTACCCAAAAAAAAAGTGTTGATGTAGCATCAACACTTTTTGTCTTTGGGTTGTTTTTCATGTTTTTTTGCTAGAGTTCTTGTTTTCGAGAAATAGTTCTCGTTTCATTGGATCGTAGGTTCATTTTAATACTTGAGCAAGTAACCTTTAGATTCTAGTGTGTTTTGATTTCCTACAAGTGAGATTTACATTCCTACAACATTGATTAGATCGTGCGCCTTTATATTCATGAAAGTGTGGATTGGATTGAACATGTGATTTTGTCACATACCCATGGGTACAATACTAAAATTTCCATCTATGCTCTACCGGATCCCTAATGTGGACCTTTTCATTCAGTTGCAAGACTTATATTTCAAATCAACCCTTAAGCTGAAATTTCAACCTGGAGAAAAGAATCAATCATGGCATGCAACCAATAAGATTCTTTAATGACTTGGGTAAGGTGAAAATGTTGGTGTTGGCCTAGACTACAGTGGATCCTTATTGGCCCCTTGTGCCTACACCAAGGGTCTCTTCTTTGGTGACATTTTTGTGCCAACAAATGGTTCTATTGTTGGGACCATAAATCGCAAGAAGTGGCTCAAAATATGGTATCAAGGATAGTTAAGAAGGAGATATGAGACTGGTAGGATAATCAAGTGGATAGGTTCATGTCAAAACAAGCTACCCTTTGAAATCGATCTACTGCTAAGGTGAACGAAGAAATATTGTACTTCGAGGCTGCGAGCAATCAGTACGAGATCTTCTTTTATAAAATTCTAGAAGAGTTGTGCAACTAGTTAAGGAGACTAAAATTGAAGAAATGGTGAGAAGAACTTATGCCAACATGTCTCGATTGGGTCCCCACAGATCTCGCGACACTCCAATGCTTGGATAGTGACCTGATGACAATAGTAGATTTATGGGTATAGAGTACCATAGAGGGGTACGTTATTGAGTTCGTAACAGAGAGCTACCAGTCCTTCTCAAAAGAAGACATGGTATTCAGATCAGGTTTCAGAGAAAAACTAGTGACTGAGGTACCCTTTTTGATTAATATGTTGATGGTGGAGGAAGGGTTGATACCTATAAATGAAGTGAGTATGGTAACATAAAACCCAGTGCTAGGGGAAGGATCTAAGGGGAGAATGCTACCATTTGGGGAATTGGGATGTTGTTGAAGGAATGGATATAGAAGGATTACGAAGAGCTAGAGACGTCAAAGCACAAAGGAGAACGTTGATAGTAGAAAATGACAGGAAAGAGCAGTATAGGCACTGAAAGAGAGACTTGTAGGACCCCACCAAGTAGGAGCAGAGTCGAAGATTTTGAAAGGGAGAAATAAGATCTTAAAGGACCCATAGAAAGAGATGCATGTTGACAGGATAGATGGGAGCTAGGAGAATGACAGGAACCCTCCCTCCGAGGTTGCGGGAAATATACCAGAATGAAGCAATCATAGCATTTCCAAGGAAGAAATGGAAGATGAGATGTATGATGTGATGAGGTGATTGTTCATGGAGGATGATATGTCAGATGAGGTTCAACATCGAAATCCCAAAAGCTCCAGTAGTGTTCACCACGACCTTCCCCTAGTTCTTTACAATACCTCTGGTAAATTTGTTGCTAAATTACTTAAAGTGATACGCCTACATAGTGTGCATGACAGATATAAGACAAGTTTTGAAACATCTAATAGTAGTGGGGCTAGCAATATTAGTAACATGGGATTACAAAGATCTCAACAACCCGGAGCCCAAGGATTTGTGCTCCTAGCACATACTTGAACCAACATGGCAGGATCCTTTAGTAGATATCTAGAGTTCACTAGTAGAGGCAACATAGATGTGGAATAACATTGGTACCTATGTGAAGCAATATGGAGAGCCCGTGCCAACATCAGACAACATGAAGTTGATTGAATTCCATACTACTCTGAGGGAGAGAGCTCTAAGGTGGTTTATCAAATGGTCGGAGTTTAATTGTAATCCCTCTGTGGATGAAATCAATAAGAGCTTTGCGCAAGAGTTCGAAGTACCACAAACAGATCAGCAAGGATTTTTGAAACTGTGGGAGATCAAGAAGAAGGAAGGAGATACTTCTTAGGAATTAATGCAGAGGTTCAAAGATGAAATTGGTAAGTTAAGCTATACAATAGATCCTAATCATCAGAGGAATTGGTCCATTAAAGCGCTCCTACCCCTTACTAGGACACCGCCGACACAATAAAAGATCGAAACCCTCCAAGATGATCTAAAGCAAGCAACACACGTAGATTCAATGACATGGTACCCCCATGAGTATTGGGGAGGAATGAGATCTCAAGATCCATCGATCACGGTCCTCCAAAATAAGATCGTCGGTCTAACAGAGAAGTTAAAGGACTTATAGTTGGTTTGACTAGGGAGACCATGTTGAATACCTATACCAATAGGTTTCATATTTCATGATTGGCAAATTCAAGTGCCAAATATGCTCTGCTTTGCTGCTACAAAGATCCCATATTTTCAAGGAAAGACAAGGTGTGTACATGCCTTCATACCTATTAAAGTTTTGATGGATGATCCAACAGTCTAATCTGGATCATGCCAGGTTTTCAATTTTTGCTGTAGAATAGAGCAAGAAATCTGTCCAAACTGTTTAATCTTGGCAGATCAGTAGCTGGGCAGAGAAACTAAGGTTCCCAACTGCTTAATCTGGGGCCTTGGAAGAAATAAGGGTAGTACTAGATAGGAAATCAAAGCAAAAAGGCCAAGGGAAAAGAAAAGGCACATCAAGGGTCTACAAGTCCAAATGCACCCTCCAAGAAGAAACAAAAAATGCTAGGCAAAATAGTTGGGTAGGTAGATGGGGTTGCAGAAGTGCTGTTCCTTCCAAGCTAAAATGTGCTAACTAGATACAAGGAAAGCAACACAATGGAGCATGTCTAAACTTCCCATTTTCCCTTTGTTTATCACTCATTACTAACCTCCCTTCACAAGGTGTGTTTACGAAAGAGTTCAAGGTTATGTTGGTCCTTACTGCCTTCAAAAGCCACATTTCTTGTGCAAAAATCTTTTAATTTTGATCTACTCTTTAAACTAAGTTGTTTCCAAGAAAACTTAGTAGTATTACTCCTAATTCACCTTTCTCCCCCCATATTAACCTCTAACTCTATTATCTAGCTCCCTATGGTTCACTTTCCCTACTATTATAACACCATGGTGTATAAACCCTAAACAATGTATAAATATCCCCTCCTTGGCATTATAGCCATATATTCCACTACTACGGAATTGAATTAACACCTGGTTAAGCTCAAGAACCCAAGACTAACCTCTCATCTCCATCAGAACTCATCTGCCTAGCCAGCTCTCCATTTTTGCCTAAAAACCCTTGAAAAACCCCTTTTGCACCTTTATACCTACCTAAAAAGCAAAAAATGTGATAAAACCCACTTAGCCCGCTTTATCCTAAGTATGGGGTTAATTTGCGCATTTATGAAAAAACTTCAGAAAAACCCTCTTTGCCTAAGTTTTGAAATAATCTGCGGATTTGCGAAAATTTCATTAAAAACCTTTGCTTTCGCTCTTTTTCCAAAGTTTCGGTAATATTTGATTTAACAAAGGAAAAACATTGAAAAACTATGGAAATTTGTCAAAAACCCAAAGGGTCCCGCCAGGCGCAATTACCAATAAAAATTATTATTTAAACCCCACCCGTTGACCATATCTTCCGTACAATTTCCCGTCCCGATAGCCGTCCGATCAAGCTCTTCCAGATCGACGATCGTCGTGGATTTCGGAGGGGCCCCGACGTCCGACAGATATCGTCCGATATCTGTCAGACGATGATGTCACGCGGATCCACGCGTCGCTCCCAAAGTCCATTGGAGCCCCGTCTGACAAATTCCTTGCCGTATAGGAGGGGGCCCGATATGATGCCATCTGTCCGCCTATGTCAGCATCCTTTTGTCGCTTATGTCAGCACCACGACCGCGCGCCCTGTCCACCATTCGTCCACCTGGCCACCACCTCACCACCCCCGTGGACCGGTCTTAGGCTGCCACGTCACCTGATGACGTCCTGCTGACATCATCCAACCCGGACCCACTTGCTGAGGTCATGCTGACGTCATTTAAAAAAGCACGCCAATAAGCCAAAAAAGCCATATTTTACCAAAATTACGTGTTTTTTTGCACTTTTTAACAAAAACACTTCTGCACTCTTTGCATGCGCTTTACGACGAAGAATTGGCCAACCAGTTCAAAACCAACCACAGAGCTTCAGCGCGCATACCCAATTGCTGTTCAGACCCAAGCAATCCATCTGCCAGGTATTTGTCCGTAAAAACCTCTTTGAAACCTGGTTTTTCTCAGTAATTGCTAAGAACACCTTAAGCACAGAAAACGCTTAAAAATCACCACAAAACTACTTAAACCCAACTCCCTCTTGGAAAATTAACGGTCGAATTTCACCAGCCGAGCCACTAAGACTGCCATTTCAATGAAAAACCCTTCTCCGTTCGCACAGTCGTGAACCGGAATCCATAACCTGCTTTCAATTACCAAGAAAGGTCTACTAAACATTGTAACTTGCCTTCTCAAAGAGCCAAACAGTATTCCAATTGCTGTGGAATTACCCTGCTACCCTGCATTCTTCAAATTGTCCTTTCACAGGCAGTGCTTTGCTTATTTATCAAGCAGTATCCAAACAAACATGGAGACTCCAGCGACACCAGTAGCCCTCAATGTTGCTCCCCTAAATGCCCCCCAAAGAGAGCTGGAGTGGCAGGATTTGGAAGACCTAGACTACCAAATCTCAGAGGACACCTCATCTAAATTCAAGTTCCACATTCATCTATTAAATGAGCTCAAAGCCAAACATAAACATGGGACAGACATTCTAGGCATTTGGATTTCCTTCCTCCCAATATTCAAGCTCCCCCAGGTCAACCAGTTCCCTGACCTAATTCACCTATTTGCTGTCTTCTATGACCCCATGCAAAGGGTTGTGCTTGACCCTACAGGTGCAGTAGTATTCTACATGACCCCTGAGGCCATCAGGGAAATGCTGCAGTTCAATACCCAGAAGAAATTGGCCCCCTTGTCCCTATTGGACTTGATCAACGAAGGAGCCAAAATATTAACAGAGGCACAGATCTTGAAGCTAAATCAATTATTCATAACAAACTCTGACACAGTGCTGCACCCTCCCATTTTTGATGGCTACCTCAACCAACTGGGTGTAGACCTTGCATACATGATTAGTTCAGTTTTGGGGTACAAGTCACTAGAATTCATTGAGGAAACTGTACTGGTAATGATGACAATGTTTTCCCCTGGCAAGACTCCTATCTGTTATGACTATGCTACATACATTTCAGATAAGATGCATGAGCAGTTTTTGAACTTGTCCAGAGAGAAGGTGTTCAGATACACCTCCTACATTTACCACCTCATCCTGTACTACCAACATGAGAAGTTCTCCTTCGAGATCAAGAGAACTAATGCAGCAGGAAATCCAAGGTCAGTGGTGTACTGGACCTCAGTGTTTCACCTCAGCACATACTCTCCGTATACATACTCTGAGTTCATAGACCTCTTCATCCATCCAGCCATGTCTTTATTCTTAACCTCACCCCCTCCAAGACTGACTGATGAGATGCAGAGGATTCTGCAGCTATCCAGTGCATACAGCATAGGGGATTGGTACTTTTACCAAC